>VALG01004037.1:0-41186 GCA_009835305.1 Ipomoea purpurea | reverse complement strand
TTATCTTCTAGCTCCAAGCTATAGGAGCTTATAAAACGGATACTAAAAGAACTTATGTGACAAGTTTGATATGAAAGATCTAGGGGAGGATGACCTGTAATACTCGGGATAAAGTCTCACAAAAAATGAGAAAGGGTTATCTTTTATCCCAAGTCATTACAACGGAGAAACTCCTGAAAGAGGTTTGAGAGTTATGATGTAACTCAGCTAAATCCCACTATGATCCAGCGTCAAATTACGCAAAGAAACGTACTTAGGCCAGTGTGTCTCAAGAAGAATATGCAAAGATAATTGGGAGTCTAATGTTCTTGATGAACTATACTAGACCAGATCTTGCATTTGTTGTGAATAAACTCAGTCGGTATACTCACAACCCTGGTATCTCACATTGGGATGCACTAAGAAGGGTACTTCAGTATCTAAGAGGCACAATAGACTGGGGGTTAACTACAAAGGACACCCAGCTGTGCTCCGAAGGGTTCTGTGATGCAAACTAGGTAAATGACACTGATGAGTAAGCTCAACTAGGTAGATACGTGTTCACTATGTGTGGAACTGCAATATCGTGGAAATCGGACCAAACAATCTTGTATAGCTAGATCAACTATGGAATCAGAGTTCATAGCACTAGATCTAGCAAGTCAGGAAGCCGAAATGGCTGAGAAATCCTTTGGCAGACGTGCCATTTGTGGGGGTGCCTAGCACCTGCTTCCCATACATTGTGATTCCCAGACTGCCATCTGTGTTGCGCAAAATAGTGTCTATAATGGGAAACGTAGACACATAAGAGTCAGACATGAGTTTGTAAGGCAGTTAATAAATAAATGGGGTAATCACAATGGTCTTTGTGAGGTCTGAAAGGAATATTGCTGATCCTTTCACGAAGGGCCTAAACAGAAAGGTCGTCCTTGATATGTCAAGGGAAATGGGTTTGAGACCATAGATACTCTGTAGCCAGTCATGGTGGTCTGCGATGAGGTAGACCTTGACAGAGTTGAAGGTCTATCCTAGAATATACCTAACAGGGGATATCTCAGGATCGTGAGTATGACTCATGTGATTCAGGCGACCAAAGCAAATTAAGTGCGTTGAGTTCAAACTTTGTCTATTCGATGAGTTCAAGATCAAATTCACTCCGTCTAGAGAAGTACTTATGTCACTATATGACCAGTTCAAGTTTTATACACTGGCATGAAAATTTGTTATTGATCGTTATCAGCAAATGACAGCTAAATCCCTTTAAAATCCACTTTAATGTGTGGGGATTGTTGGAGCATTAAAGGGATTGGCTTACTTTTTGCCTACCCATGTTGTCCCACATTGGAAGTTTAGCCTCTTGTTTCCTTACTTATATACTCCCAAGGCTTTTCATCTCTTGAAGTGTTATGTGAAGGGAAAAGAGTAGACACGCGCGCGCTGCCGCCGCCACCCGGCCCCTCTGCTAGTCACGCGGTGCGGTGGGTAACATTTTGCTCTAAATATATAAATTTCACACCCTATTTTTTGTGGATCGTTGTAATGACCTTGTCTGCCACAACTCCATGTAAGAGTGGGACAGAGTTGGTCCTCTTCCTTCCGTTTAGCGCTTCAATCGTGGAAGTGGGAGGTGGGTGCTGCAATTGTGATGCCTCATTAGACTATAAATACAAGGCATTAGACGTGGGAAAAAACGCACCATCAACAGTCAGCACTGCTACTGTTCGAAAATATGAGAATAGTCTGCGTTTTCTTTTTCCTTATTCTGGTTTTTGCTGTTGTTTTGCTGGTCGAAACATACGACTCAATCCCAGGTCGTAATGTTTTTAAGGCAGTGTGTTGCACACGATACAGAACTCAAATCTGAGTCCTTCCTTTCCCAAAACTCTCGTCCCTACTAGCAGAAAATACAACACAAGTAACCGGAGTGCTTTGAGCGATTTAGATGAAAGGTGCAAATGGTCTAAACCCATGCAGGATTCCTCAAACTAAATGTTGATGCGGCAATCAATATGCAATCTGGGAGAATGGGGTTCGGTTTTGTTCATAGAGATGAAATGGGAGATTTTGTTGCTGCCAAGGGTGTTCCTTGGAGAGAAACGTTCACCCCAAGGGAAGCAGAAACTGTAGCTGTTAGGGAAGCTCTATCTTGGATCAAGGAATTGAACTCAATTATGATATGGTCCAGATTGAGTCTGATTCACTCCTAGTGGTGCAGGAGTGAAAGCAACAAGAGGTGATTCCTATTTTCACTTCTTCTATATGAGTGCATAAACTTATTACGTGATTTCTCTAATTGTTTTTAAGTTTTATCAAACGATCAGCGAATCAGGCAGCTCATGTACTAGCTACGTCGTCTGTTTCTTTGTCTGATTGTATGGAGTGGTTTGATAACCCTCCTCCTATCCTTTGTAATGCTCTGTCTTCGGACTTGATTTAATATGGGTGTTGCTATTGCACCACCCTTTGACCAAATATGTTAAAGTATCATTGAAATGTAAAAAGGTGGTAAATTATAATAAATATATGGGTGGTGCAAATAGCCTAATGGGTGGTCAAAATGCTATTTGCACCACCCTATTAAAACTGCATTTATGAGATCAAAATTTAATTTTAAAAAAAAAAAAACGAAGAAGCGACCATCACCGGTGAGAAGGCGACTGCCTTCTCACCGGAGAAGGCAACTGGACTGCCTTCTCCGGTGAGAAGGCAGTCCGTCGCCTTCTCACCAGAGAAGGTGATGGTCGCTTCTTCGTTTTTTTAAATTAAATTTTGATCTCATAAACGCAGTTTTAATAGGGTGGTGCAAATAGCATTTTGACCACCCATTAGGCTATTTGCACCTTCCTTTAATATATAGCATTTTGAACCCAATAGGGTATGTTCTCGCTTCTTCGTTTTTTTTTTTGTTTTTTTTTTTTATTTTTTTTTTTAATTTTAATATGTTATTGTTAAAAAAATAAAATAATAAATATTACTTTGACTACTATACATTTATTAATAGTAGTCAAATATCACTTTGTTATTTGCACCATCTATTTGACCTATTATATAGGAGGTGCAAATAGCAAAATAGGTGGTGCAAATAGAATCTCCCTTTAATATATGCTTGTTTGTTTGTTTTTCAAAAAAAAAAAAAAATTCAACAAGGTTGTCAAGTGGCTTAGAAGTACGTAACTGCTTGTCTTGATCCCCGAGACCCTTTGTAATGTGTCTTGAATGCTTGTAAAAGTTTTTTTTAAACCATTTCTTGGAGATATGAATTTTCTATGTATATAGAGAACATAAGTAGGTAGTTGACTATCTCCCCTTCCTAATTGGGGCACACATGGTATGAAAGTGTTCAAAGACTCCCCCATTAGTTGGACCATATTCTAGCATACGACATGATTGTTGTTCCTCGGTTAGAGATGATTGCTATGTGGTCCTAGTAGAAGGGATTACAAGTCTAGAGGGAGAAATGAATAAACTTGTATAGATTTTTGAAAGTTTTACTATTCAGTTAGTTAATTCAAAGGGTTACTTCTTCTCAATTAACTTTCCTTAGAGTTTGCACAACAGAAAATGCTTTACCCCTTTTTAATATGTTGTGCACGTAAATTTTGGTCTTGATAACATGTTAGTAGTTTATGAAATAATTTTAAAAATAATTAGTTTTAAAATCGGTAACCTACAATTTCAGGTAAACAGGTCATTTTGGACCTAATTGCATAATTTTGTGTTGTTCAGGGATTTAATTGTATCTTTTTAAAGTTCGGTGGCCTAATTACACTTTGGTGTGCAGATGGGTTGCCTATTTGACCCTTATTCGTAGTTTTTATAGTGGTTCGGCCAAACTCAACCTACTCCACTATTCTCCTTAAACTCCAAGGAGGTTTGCACTAATTCTCTTTAGTACAATGAGACCACTCAATCTTTGAACACAAAGTTGGACTTGAGTGTCTAGGTTTTTCAACTTCAATGGAGTTTACTCTGCCTCTTTTTAATTCACTCGAGTAAAAATACAAGTTGGTAAAGATAAAATCTTTCAATCTCCAACTAATAGACTTGGCTTCTTGTTGATGAACTTGATCTTCACTTTGCACAACACAAGTCTTCACTTGATTTTGCGTTATAGCTCTAACTCTCTCACTGGTCACTTGAATGGAGGTTTTTAAGTTTTTTTTTTTTTACTTGAATAATTTCACTAAAAAGACCAGCACCTTCATTTGTTGATATCATCAAAATCTAATTACTGGGTATTAATTACCGGCGGACAATTCGAAAGGTTAATTTTTGTGTTAGATTTCCAACCGTTAGACCACCTTTATTATTAGTTGAACTTGCTTTTTGTTATGTTTCTTTTGTCTATATTTTTTAAGAAAAATTGTCGTTGGGATGTGTACCTAGGACTCCTTTAGCCTTGGTCACATTTTCTTTTAAAACTTATTCGTTTAAGGTTTCAAACTATTTGCTCAGAGAATGTCTCGAGCAGTCCTTTCGAATAGTTAACTCTTACAATTCGAGTTAATGCTTCGAACCTTAAAGCTTATAACCTTTCAGTTACGAATAGTTGTCCTTACTATTCAAACTCCTTCTTACAATCCCCTTCTATTCGGTAAGGTAGGTCTTCCACTCTTTTGGCCTTTGTAACCTTCCGGTCTTGTACTCTTCGACTCTTCATCTTGAACTCTTTAGGTCTTCAACTCATGATCTTCAAAGCTTGTCTTCTGAATATCAGAGACGTAACTATTCGAGTTACTATTCGAAGTGTTTGAACCGATTGAATTGATAGAGTTCCTAAGTCTAAGATGTAAAAAGAATTGAACTGGGGACTAAAATTTTATAACTTTTGATATTATCAAAATCTAAATTACATTTGTTCCTAACAATCTAGTTACTACAATATTGATCTATGGGTACTACTTTAATTTCATATGATAAAAAAATAATTATTAAATTCGAGTTTAGCCTTTAGAGTCATTATTCATTTGTTCCAATAAGTTAATGTGTGCCCTCTTATTAGTCCCTTGCTTCCCAATAAAAGAAACTAAAATATTTTTTTTTTGAAAGGAGCCAAGGCGGCAATTTATTCAAAGTAATGCGAGATTATGTGCTGGTGGGATTCGCATCCCAGTACATAGGTGAAGTTTGACTAATAACTGAAGTAGCTAAAGCATGCGCTAAATAGTTTTCTGATCTAGGGACAAAAACAACTAAACAAGAAAGTAAAGAATTAATTAAATTCCTGCAACCATCTATTGCGTAGCCAACATATGATCGATTGGTACGAGCTGAAGTAGTTAGATATTGTTTGACCGTTAAACAGTCCGTGGGTAGTTCCATCCTTTCTTCTCCACGATTCTTGAGCCAAGACAAAGCTTCCTTGCATGCCAATGTTTCCGCCATAAGAGACGAGAAACAATTTGGAAGTGAAGAGACATAGGCAAGATATATTGTCCGTTTCCATCCCAAAAGAACTGACCGACCGAGGCCGTATTCGGTGGCATGGTGATAACTCGCCATCTACATAGCACCTGCGAGTGAGTTGCCCCGGCGTGGCCGTGACTGCATTGGTGTGGGCGTCGGGCAACTGCATTCGGTTCCACCGGTGGCACGGCGCACCATGCTTGCATCGTTGATGGTGGCCGTCCTTATGTCTTTTTCGGCATTGGCATATAGGCGTCCCAAAACAGGCATTGTTTCTTGCCTCTCCAAATAATGATATAAGATTGCAGCTGCATATACCAGACATCAGGCGTGTCAAAAATCCAAACATCATATTCCATTCATTAAGAAAGTATTCGTCTTGGAATACATAGGGATTGGGAGGGTAGCTTTGCCCCCCCCATACAGCCTTGGCATAGTCACACGTGACGCAAGGGCATGCATGGTATCTTTCATAGTACCACACTCGCCCACACCATTAGACCAATGTAGGCTCAATATCAACTCCTTTGTTGCACAGATTCATAGTAGTGGGGAGAATGTCACTCAAAGCTCTCCATAGAAAGTTTTCCATTTTGGGGGGGATTTTGAGCTTCCATAGCACTTGCCATTTATTAAAGGGGGGTAATCGTATTTCATCACCTGTGCCAACAATACACTTATAACCACTTTTCACTGAATATAATCCTCTTGGATCATCATGCCAATACCACGTGTCTTTATAGTCTGGTGATATGGGAATTTTCAGAATTCTGGGTACATCTTCTGGCACAAAAATATCCGTTAAAATGGAAGTATCCCATGTCCCAATATCCTTATCAATTAAGCCAAAAACTCGTGCATTAGCCAGTTGTGGTGGCATTTCTGTTTGAATCATTGGATCCTGGCTCATCCTGCAGCCAGGGATGATCCCATATTCTCGTATCCTTGCCCATTCCCTATCCTCCGCCTCACACCAGTACAAAGCCATGCTTTTTGCTCCATATGCTTCGGGCAAACAAAAGCTTGGATTATTCCCCAAGAATTGCCTCCTGAGAAAGTGTCTTTTGGATAATAAGCAGTTGGCTTAGTAAATACGTGCCAGCTAGGGATCTGGCCTTGTGAGAAACGTCATGCCTGATTCCGCCAACATTGACCAAATTAAGATGGCCCTGAGTATCCTATAAAGACCCAAAACCATCCATAATTTCTTAGGGAATGCACAATTTATCCCCATGCCTTCCAATGTAGCCCTGATTGTGCGCTGAGTTCCACCCAAATACTATTCATGGTCTCTCAATAGAAGAAACCAAACATCCATGCAGGGAGCAACAAAAACACTCCCCCATTGAGAAGGTAGGCCATAAAGATTGAGCCACACGTTTTCAATGAATATGTTCCTTTTACCAGACCTGAGAGAGAATACTTCTTAATTCCATGAACCGAATTCTCTGTTTAATCTTTTCCTCCAATATACGAGAAAGCTGGCCCTTTGATTTCTACCCAATAAAAGACGGAAGGCCCAGATATTTACCAAATTCGGGGCTTGGCAACAACGCCCAGTTCCTGCGCCCACCATTGCTCTATCACTCTTCCCGTAGTTTTTTGCCTAAAGGGCACAGATACCTAGAATTCTATGATATGTTTACTGCTTGTGCCTGACAACTTTCTCATATGCGCGTTAGCATCCTTTTATCACACCCGCTTCCTGCAAATTGGCCTTAAAGAACAACAGACTGTCATCCGCAAAGAAAAGATGGGATATTGGGGGAGCTCCCCGAAGCCACTATACATCCATGAATACAATTATTCAATTGTGCCTGTTGCAACATCACAGAGAGTCCCTCTGCCACAGATAATAAAAAGATACGGAGACAATGCGTCCCCCTGCCTCAAACCACGAGTAGCGTGAACTAAATCAGTACGAGAGCCATTAATCAAAAACCTGTACGGTACAGTAGACACACATAGCATAATCAAATCCACCCATTTTTTATCAAACCCATGGCCACAAGCATCCCATGTAAGGAACGACGGCTCCATTCGATCATATGCCTTTTGCCATATCTAATTTTAGTGGCGGCCAACAGCACCACACTGTTTCCTGTGCAAATAATGGCAACCTCCGATGCTATCAATATATTTTCTGTTATAAGCCTATCGGGTATAAACGCACTCTGGGATTCCGATATAATCTCATCCATCACAGGTTTCATTCTATTAGTCATAACATTTGCCATTACCCTGTATATCACATTGCCTCAACGCAATTGGCCTAAGATCAGATACTCTTTTCGGGTTTTGCTTCTTCCGGGATCAATACCACATCCGTTTCATTCAGAGTTGCTGGGAAGCTGCAATTATTCAAACAACTGACAATAAAGGCTGAAAAATCCCCCCCTACCACATCCCAAAAATGTTGATAGAAACCTGGATTCATTCCATCCGGGCCTGGTGCCTTATCAGGATACATAGAAAAAAGAGCAGCTTTGACCTCATCGTTAGTAAATGGCCGGATTAAAGACTCATTTTGTGCCAGAGTGACACGCGGGGCAATACTATTAAAAGAAATTTTCCCCATTCTCCGGGTTTCCCCGAGGTAAAATATGTTGGAAGTACTGCCAAAACAATTCCCCTCATAGGCTCACCTTCCACCCAATCCCATTATCATTCATAAACTTATCAACATTATTTTTCTTTCTATGATGAGAGGCATACCTGTGAAAGAATTTTGTATTGGCATCGGCACCCTTGAGCCAGTGTTGCTTAGCTCGTTGTCTCCAGAATGCATCTTCCTGCGTCTCTGTTAGGCATAATCGTTCCTCCAGAGACCGGAATTCAGCTAACGAGGCTGGATCCGTTTTTCCTCTCAGACGCAGCTGCTCTTTCCGCAACACATAATTTTCTCCCCGAACATATGAAACCTGTCACCCCCCCACCGAGATAGCCGAGAGCCACAGAATTTTATGCAATCCTGGCAGTCCTACGGTCCTTTCCTTCATTCCATGTTTTTTCCACAACACTCCAGCATCCCTCATCATACAACCATGCATTCTCAAAACGGAAGCCCCTCTTTTCTAAGCCCCACCCCTCCCTACGGAGTCATGGATGCTTAGAAAAGAGAGCCGAATGATCCGATTTGCGGGTTAAAAAATTAGATACTCTGGCTCCTGCACAATCTCGCGCCACTCATCCCGAGACCAAACACTTTATCCAAACGTTCCTCTATCCAGTCAGGGCGTTCCTTTTCCCCTTTCCCATGTAAACGGATATACCTGCATAGCCATCTGAGATAGGCCACACTCCTCAATAGTACCCAAAAACGCGTAGGAGCCTATCAGCGGTGCGGATTTCCTCCTCGTTTCTCGTGCTGAAAAAGAAGTTCATTAAAATCCCCAACTACTACCCAAGGCAGGTTAGACTTGGTAGCCAAAGATCGTAACATTCCCCATGATTCTCTCGTCTGGGCCGCTGTGCCAACCCATAAAAACTTGTCATTCGCCATTTTAGGCGAAGCGCATGCATAATAACCTCAATATCCACATGATTATCTGAATAGCTGAGCAGACTAGCTGTATTATTTCTTCGCCAACACAATGCTATACCACCCTTCACACATCACTATCCACACAGAAAAGACCATCAAAACCTAACTTGACTCTTAAACGTTCAGCATGTGACCGATCAACCATAGTTCCATCAAGAAAATAAAGTCGGGTTTCTTACGGGACGCAAAGTCCAGAACCTCACGAACTGTCCGTGGATTACCCAAGCCACGGCAGTTCCAGCTAAGGGTACTCATTGGCTCGGGCGGGTCTGGGAACCAGGACCGCCTGCTGCAAGTTTTTTGACTGCTCTGTCATGACAACATCTTCCCCCCCACACTCCCCGCCCTCCATCATCCCCCATATCACGGCGCCGCTTAGACACGGCCACCAGCTCCGCCTCCCTGGCGTTACCGGCCGGCTAGTTTCCGCCGGCGCTCCAACACCCGACGCCACATCCGCCATCTGCCTCGCCACCATCTGTCGGCCGGTCGGTAATAACCAGCTCCCACCCGATCGGTCGAGGACCACGAGACCCCCCCGCCTTCAGCTCTGGCCCATACAAATATTCCTCCACCGGTAGTGCCGAATCCCTCGCCCCGACAGAATTTGTATGAATGTCCCAAAAGTCCACAAAAATAGCAATATGTGTGCAGGCGTTCATACTTGAAATTCACCCAGCAACTCGTCTTACCCCGTTTAATAAAACTCATACGCCTCCTCAAAAGGTTTGCCAACGGCTAACGAAACCCTAATTCGATGAAAAAATCTTCCCCCATGGTGGCATTATCAAAACGGTCATCCGCCTTGACAAACTTCCCCAAGAAATTCCCAATCTGTTCTAATATCATGACAGACGCATACCCCTTCGGCAAACCATGGACTTGTATCCATAAATCGACCGAATCAAGTTCAACATCACACGGCGACATTCCATCCGGAACCTGCTTGCATACAAAAGTACTATTATCAAACGACCATGGACCATCATTCAGAACACGCTGCATATCCGTCACATGATGAAAGATAAACAAGAAATGGCCAGGCTCCACCTCCGTTGCTTCACACACCACTGACCGGTTGTCATACAGATGCCATAACCTGGCTCATAAACTCCAGTTTGACCAGATTTCGTGTTAAGAATCGTCCGACGACCGCCCATTCCTCTCCACGGCGTCCGTTTCACCACTGCCGTCGCCTTCCTCCATCGTCGGCATAAAAACCGCGGCCTCCTCCTCCAACACAAGATCCGCCCATCTCCTCGTCAACCCCTGCTACGCCGCTGCTGCTGTTATTGGTTGCCATGATCGCACAAAGATGTTGTTGGAGAAGATAAGTGAAAACCGGAGAGAATTTCCGTAGATGAAAGTCGAATTACCGACGTGAAACCCTAGAGAGAACTAGGTAGAGACAGAAACTAAAATATTTTATTTCACTTTTATCTATAAAGCTAGTTTAGTCCTAATTTCAAATAATATGTACTCCATAACACCGAATACAACAAATAAATAAATAAATAATAAAATATTGAGTAAAAACAATCGGTAAGGCAATGATAGATTTTGTATAGTTGGGTGCTGGGCTGAGACATAACTAATAATTTGAAGAGTTAGAGAGGTGGACAAATTGGACAGCTTTTCAAACAATATTTATATACATCCACCCCAACTAATAATTTGAACATTTTGGTCAAATTTCAATAACCATTTAAATACTGTACATTTTGGCATTTAAAAAGGAATTTTGTGATGTATGTTTTAATTAAATAGAAAAAAAGGATCAAATATGACAATTAGGGGATGACCTCCGATCCTTTGTTTAATATGGATGGAGGAGGGTTGAAGCCCCACCCATCTTCGTCCATATATACGTGAAAGATGGAGAGCGGACATATCTTTTTCATTTTCTTTAGTAGTATATGTCTTCACTTTTGAAAATGAGGAAGATTATGAGAGTAAATAAAGTAATGGTGAAATTAAAGCATAAAACTCAATATGTTATTACTGCTTTACATGGTACTTGTTCTAATTCTGAGTTCGGTATTATTGTTTCTGATATTGAAGAAGCTGAGAAGTGAGAAACAGTTTAGTGATATTAGCTTCAATTTTACTAGACGGTTGTGAATATGTTTTTGCCCTGCAGGATGTTTCTAGGTCTGACCAGTGTGAGTGGTATATCACTCCTAATTTTGTTCATGACATTCTTACTTTGGATTTAATGTATTAATTTTTCTCTTTCAAAAAAAAAAAAAAAAAAACCTCTTTAGTGTATACGGCTATTTATCCTCCATATTTTCTTATTCTTTTTTTTTTTTTTTTTTTGAGAAAATTGTATTTCCATCTCTAAGTTATAAGATAAATTGTAAAATTCGTCTCTAAGTGTTAGGTTGGGCTTCCCTCCCATGTGAAAAATGGCCATGTTTGAATTAAGCCTTTTTGTACAATCATTATTGTGTGGACCATGATCCATACACGTTGTGTGGACTATATTTTGTCTACTGTAAAATAATGTACATTTAGTATAAAAATAACACACATTCAGTACAAAAATAATGTACATTGTATTCAAGGGATGTATATTATTTTTGTTCTGAGTGTACATTATATTTTTAATGTACATTCAGTACAAAAAATAATGTACATTTAGTATATTAAAAATATAATTTTTGTTATGGTTCACATAACATTGAGTGGACCATGATCCACACAATAATTTTCCCTTTTTGTATCTATTATATTTTTTTGTTGGACCTCCTCTCATCTTGAGTCCTAATTATTATATATATTAACTTTGTTTGGTTTCTTGAAGAAGAAGCAAAATGAAAATGGGGTGGGGTGGGGGGCTTAGGGATTATGGATGAAAAACGACAGCAACATGTATAAGGAAACCAATTTCCTTATGCCAAAATTGTGAAAAGGAAATCATATTTTCTTTTGTGTTTCTCCGCCAAAAATTATATATATGTTGATCGGCAGTGGAGGAGAAGATGACCAGAGAGGTGAATGCGAGAAAGTTTCTCTTTGTCTCTTTTGATTGACAAGTTAGTGAGAATGTTCTCATTATTTTTTGTGGTACGCTGCCAGCGTGTTCGGTGGTTAGCTGTGATATATTCTTGAGTGGTATCTTCATCAAATATTTTTGAAGATGTTAACTTGTTTGTTTTAGGTGTGAAACATAATAGAAGTTTTTGGCTTAGAACTTTTGTATTTGATGATTTTTAAATGTGTGGTAGTCTGAAACTTTGAACCCAAAATTTTGTTATGGTGGAATCTTTGGTGGTGGTGGTCCCGTGATTTTTTTCTCGATTTGAGATTTTCCACAATTGTTTGAGCTATTGTATATTGTCTCGTATTTGGGGATTTTTTGTGATTCTTTGGTGGTGGTGGCGCTGCACTTTTTGTCATTTTATTAACTTTTTGTGCTCACTTTTCGTCCCTAAGTTATACTAAAGATGTAAATTGCATCTCTAACGTTTTGTTAATAAAGCAACGAAAAATGCAATGACAATAATAACTTAGAAATGTAAAGTGAGCTTGACCAACAATTATGAACAAATTTTATAATTATTGTATAATTTAAAAATGAAAAGTACAATTTTTCTTTTTTGTTTTTTGTTTTTTGTTTTTACTTTTCAAATTTTGATTTTTCGTTTACCTAAAACTTTAATGTAAAGCCGCTCAAGGATCACCGTGAACAAACACGATGTTGCCAACAATATATGGGAGTTCATATTTGACCCCTTGCTCAACAATAAAATATGCGGAGTATTAGAGAAGTATATGATTGAGGTAACTTTGACCAAATTTAAGGATGGACTAAAATCACATTAAAAAAATGAAAATATGAACGAAGAAGTTGTATATACAAATAAAATGCTATAATTTAAAGTCTTAGTTTGCCACCAAAAAATAAAATAATAAATAAATAATAAAACAATTTGATAGTTAATAGCCTCCTTATTTAATTAATTTTTTTTTAGTATTACCTATTAAAGATCTCTCATTTGGAAGAGACACAACTATCTCGCATAATCATAAAATCTTTAGCAATTAATTCATTCTTTATTATTTTCAACAAAATCTATTATATTCTTAGATGGTAGTATGATATGGTACTATACAAAAAGAAAAGAAAAAATTGTTCGTTAAAAGCCACCTTAATTAATTTGATTGTGATTAAAAAAATTAAAATACATGTAGTGTGATGGTGTTATCATTCTAAATGAGTGGTCATAATGTAATATTGTTACATTAATTTGAGGGGGTGTTTGGTTGACATGAATTGCGTTGAAATTGAATTGCAATTCAATGAAATGATAAACTACATTGTTTGGTTGGAGGGAATTGCAATTCCATAGAATTGCAATTCCCTCAATTCATTGAATTGCAATTCATAGGCCCCCCTATGAATTGCAATTCAATGGATTCATCCAAAGGGAAAAGGAAGGAAAAGATATATTTGTCATTGAATGTTATTATTAAAATTATTACACAAAGTGTATTTTAGTTTTTATATCACTTATTGCATTTTCATTATTCCTCCCTACCAAACAATGTAATTGTAATTCCTACTTTATTCCCTCCTTACTCTTTTCCCACCGAATTACAATTCCTTTCCCTTAATTCAATTCCTTCCACCAAACGCCCTGTAAGTTTTACTTGAGTCTATCATTCAACATTATAATTATACTAGTTTTACATGTGCATGGCACGAATGAGTTAATGCCCAATGTTTATAATTAAATAAATTTTGAAAGTATATCAAATGCAATATTATATAATGAGAAGTTCATACATATAGTAATTTAATGTCAGAATTTTTTATTAAGATATGTAACTATAATATATGAATACATTGAATATAGAGATTCAATTATAATTGTTACTAAACTTTTTTTTTTTTAAAGGTAACCAAGTATTTTGTTACATAAGGTCCTAATATATTTAAATGAATGCACCATATATACAAAAGATCCAATGAATGGAATCAATGGTAGCCAAGTCCTTTAGGGGTTTTGCTCAGTGTTCATTTAGTTAACATTATTGTTGAATAATTATTATGGATAAAAAATTCCTAATTTAAAGGAATTTAGATTGAAGTAATTGGTTATTTTTTAATTATAATGATAACCCAAAATATTGGACGATTGGTGAAATATGATGTAACCCAAAGATCAAAATGCCTAAATAAGTGTTTGGTATTCCATAGTTTGGAAAACAACAATTTGTTCCAAATCAGCTGAAAAATACAAACAAATTGCAATTTAAAATTTTTCACTTAGCGTTTTGTAGAAGAATTTCCTCCAAACACCTCCTATATTAAAAAAAAAAAAAATTACTGTAGAGCCATTTCGACTCATTGTTAACAAAGAGCTAATTTTCCGCTGATGGGCAAGCTTAATTTTTAAAATTGGAGCCTTAAGCGTCCTTTTATAGGAGCATATAGGAGCCTCAAAGGTTCCACAATGATGAGAAAAGTGACAAAACTAAAGGGGAGCCGAACGTCGGCTCCCCATGATGTTTTATTTTTATTTTTTTATTACTTTTATTTCTTTTATTAAAATTATTATTATTATTATTATTATATTATTTATTATTATTTATTATTATGTATTATTATTTTTATTTATATTTTATTTATTATTAATGTGCGAATATAATCGATTGATGAATTTTGAATGTAAAGAATTTTATAATTAGAAAAATAAAGACAATATAACTAATAAATATCATTTCTCTAATTTAAATTTATTGAAATGAGTATTTTTTTTTTTTTGAACAAAGACATTGTAGACACCATAATTCTAAATAAAGGAATGCATATGTATTTTTTTTTGTTGTTGTTGTAGCTACTGAATTATTATTTAATTAATAAGATAAAATAAAGTACTAATTATGTGAAAATTTGAATTGAGAAATGAGGTTCAAACATAAGACATATTTTTATTGAAATCAATGACTAAGTTAACGGTGAACTAACAAAAAGTAACGGAAAAGATAATTATTTTAACGAAAAAGTTAACGGATAATCATATAATTAAGGATAAATTAGAAAATCTCAGGAAAAAAATTAAAATCTGATCAATCATGAGTCATTTCATTTGATTAAAAAAGATTTGACCACCATTTTTTCTACATATTATAGGCCTAACTCTCTTGGGCTCTTATTAGTATAGTAGATATAGTAGTATTTTATATAGACTAATTTGAGTTTAACTTGAATGATCATTCAACCTTATAATTATATATACTTGTATTTAATGCACATGCGCAAAATATATGGCTAATATTTATATTCATGTTAAAATATTAATTATATTATTTTTAAATAGATTTTATATATATATATATATATAATATATTAAAATATATATATATATATATATATATATATATATATATAATATAACTATATATATATTATATAATAATAATAATAATAAATAATAATAATAGTAATAATAATTTATAGTTGTAGAATTCATACTTGATAAAGTCATCATATCATATCATCATTGAAAGATAAATAATTATAATATGATTAATATTATTGAAGTAAGAACAGAAATTTTAGATATAATAAATTATTAAATATAATTATGTAATATTAATATTTTTTTGAAAGCATGGTAATATTTAATTAAAGGCTAAAAGAAATCAAACTTACTCCCTATATTACTCAATATATAATGGCTACACATATTATTACCATTGAAAAATATATAATAAAAATATTGTGTATGCATGTGCATGATAATAATAATGGAAAAACATAACATAAGTTATAACGGTAATGATATTTTTGTTCAAAAAATATATAGTACAACTCTTATAGCATAATGTATAAAAATATATATAAAAAAAACGAACATAAGTCGGAGGTATAACCTGAATTGAAATTATTATATTTTTAGATTAACAACTTGTTTATCAGGGTCAATAAAAATAATTATATAGTTATGTCAGCGAACGACCACCCAGGAGAGATTAACAACTCGCTCTAATGTGAACGCCGCCTAAGAGAGAAATAAGAACCATTTACAGCTGCACACGTGCCAGATCATCGAATCAGATGTAATTTTAAAAAAACGATGCAACGACATTTTCATAAATAACTTGAACTTTGGTGCAAGTAAATGTGTTATAAGTGCAAGTACATGGTGCATCTTTGCAAGTAAAAAGTGTAAGTAAAAACTACTTACAGTGCACCTATATTCACTTACAAGTGCACGTAATTTACCTTGTTAATATTTGTGCATTATTTTCCTTCTTAAGATGTTCCATTTATTACTTTTATTATTATTTTGCAGTCCCAAAACACAACTAGTATCCTTTTGCAATCATGTTTCAACAATCAATTAAGGGATATAGACATGTAGGTTTTATTGCTTATGGGTGGTCAGCTCTGTCAACCTTTACCTCACCATCAATTAATTCGTAAACATACACCACAACTCGTAGGCCATCTATGTTCATGAGAACAAAGTTGGGGTTAACATGATAACAACATAGGTAGCACTACTGTGAGCGCCAGTAGCAGACTTAGTTTTATAAACACACTTCTTGGTTTGTTTGTTGTTTTTTATTATTTTTTTATTTTTTTATATTGATTTGAAACGTTAATCTAGATTTGATCAACAACTCATATCTCATCCTATCTTCACCTTTGGAGACTCTTCGCACGTGAACTAAATCATATCTATATATATTATATAATATTATATATATATATATATATATATATATATATATATATATATATATATATATATATATATATATAATATATATATATATATATATAGGGACGCACTCAGGTGCGAATAAGTGCCAGGAAGGAAATGAGAACGAATCAGTGCGTGACACGTGTCCAGATCTAATAACTTTAAAAAAAAACGCGGTGGCATTTTCGTAAATAACTGAACATCGAAGTGCAAGTAAAATCTCTTATAAGTGCACCTATTTTCACCTATAAGTGCATGTAATTTTGCCTTGTTAGCATTCACTTTCCGCAACCATTCATTCACCTAGGTGTGCTTATACTATATGTGCACTATTTATAACTATAGGTGCAACTACTTATAACTATAGGTGCAACTACTTATAACTATAGGTGCACCTACTTTCACCTATAAGTGCATGTAATTTTGCTTGTTAACATTCATTGATCTGAGTTCAGCGGGTAGTAATACTCCTGAAAATCACTCGCAAACATTCATACACCTAGATGCACTATTACGTATATATTGTGCAACTTAGAACTATAGGTACAACTACTTAGAACTATAAGTGCAACTAAGTATTGATGCCTCAGTGTAAAATTTTTACTTGCACACTATAATACATTTTATACATGCTTCTAATACATTTTAGATATGTTCAAATTATTAAAAAATGCCGCATTTTTTTTAAAAATCAGTGTTTCTCATCCATTAGATCTGGACACGTGGACGAACAGAATTCATTCCTATTTCGCGCCTGGGCGAGCCGTTCGCACCTGAGTGCAAGTCTATATATATATATATATATATATATATTTGTTCATGTGAGAACAGGTCTTTCCGTGCGGTCAGTGCGGCATACACCATTAGGTATGCATAAATGCACCAGACAGTGGTTCGAGAATACACAGAATGAATGCAAAAAAATGCACCACACACAAAAAAAAAAAAAAAAATACACCACAAAATAATGATGTATTTTCAAACACTGTGTGGTGCATTTATGCATACCTAATGGTGTCTGACCGCAACGGGAAGCTGTTTCTCACAGGAACATGACCCTTACTATATATATATATAATATATATATATATAATAATATAGTATATATTATATATATTATATTATTATATATATAATGGGTTGGTTCTGGTGCGAAGGATCTCTCAGGTGAGAGAGATGGGTTTTAGAGTCGTTGAGCAAATCTAGATAAACGACTCAAACAATGAAATTATAATTAAAAAATGCTCTCTTACCAACATGCATGCAAATGATCACTGTCTCAAACTGATGCACCTTAAAATATAAAATTACGCACCATAAGTTTAAAAACTATGCACCTTAAGCTATAAAACTACGCACATTAAGTTTTAAACTAATGCAACTTAAATTAGAAAAATACACACATTAAACTTTAAACATACGCACCATAAGCTATAAAACTACGCAACTTAAGCTATAGAACTGTGTACTACTTAAGCACCACAAATTTTATACTGATGTACCTTAAACTAGAAAGTGACGCACCTTAAGTCCTTAACCTCAAAACTTAAGGTACTTAACTTTTAAACTGATGCACTTAAACTTTAAACATACATAACTTACGTTTTGAACTTATGTAAAACTACCATAATGCCACCATATATTTTTAAAAGTTTTCTTCTTCTGGGCTGTTGATTTTGCTAGATCAAGGCCGAGAGTAAACACCATCTTAAACTTGCAGCCTATCACCGCACATGATCTTCTATATATAATATATATATATATTATATATATATATATATATATATATATATATAATATATATATATATATATATAAAATAAGGCTCATATGCTGCAGTGGCTTTAGGTGCCGCGGTGCGGCCATATTAGCATCGTCCATTCTGCTATAATATATATATATATATATATATATATATATATATATATTATATATATATATATAATATATAATAAGGCTCATATGCTGCAGTGGCTTTAGGTGCGGCCATATTAGCATCGTCCATTCTGCTTAATCTAACGGCAGCGACTAATTTTTAAAGATTTAACCGCGTCCTGGTAAGTGGGGGTGTTATGGTAATTGTAGTGGTCATTTATATCGTTCGCTTGTCAGTATACACCAACAGTGTTAACAAAAGACACCAATAGTGTTAGGAAAAATTGAAAAAGCACCACAATGAAATGTACAAATACACCAAAATTAAAAACACACACACACCCAAAAAATACACCATATAACTCACCACCCCAATGGTGTATTTCTGAACACTGTGTGATGCTTTTATTCATACCTAGTGGTGCGTTTTAGTGATGCGTATCTAATTTGTGCATGTTTTTTTGGTGTGCATTTTCTAACATGGATGGTGTATATTTGTATAACTATTAGTGCGGTTGCACTGATAGCTCGGGAAGTCACCAACAGGAATTCCTAAATACACCACAGTAAGGTTACTAATGCACCAATAACGAACATAAAACACACAACACTATGATTTGATCTATTCTGGGCCCAACGACGACTTTAACCTTGCAGTTCGCGTAGTGTGAGAACACGCCCGAAAATATCGGAAAAGCCTTGATGAATGTGATTCGTTGGATTTATCTAATCTAATGGCCTACAATTAACGCACCGCCGCACCTAAGTGCACTGCCGCACTTGAACCTTCCCTCTCTCTCTCTCTCTCTCCTCTCTCTCTCTCTCTCTCTTTATATATATATATATATATACTATATATATATATATATATATATATATATATATATAATATATACATATATATATATATAAATTAGGGTTGTGTGTGTATATATATAGTACCCAATATTTAGCCCCTTGTTTTCTTATGAAGTGTCAAAATGTTGTTCAAATAATCTTTATTTTGTTCATTTGATCCATTATGCACAATTCATTACTTTGAGTAGAAATGAAGGTTTTAGATCATGTTGGATGCATTTGGATCAAGGGAGACAATGTGAAGCAAGGAGATGGATGCAACACTTCCAAAGGAGCCAAAGGGTGATGTTTTCAATGGTGTTGACATATGGACAAATTAAACCAAAGGCAAAAGTGGAACAAGTGTCAACAAGTTGAAATTATCGCATGTATTGGTTACTGTTCTGTTTTCGGGAATATCTCGGTCTACAAATATCCAAATCCTGTGATTCTTGTCCCATTGAAAAGAAGACTCAAAGAGCTACAACTCATATTCAACATCAAAGCCTAAAAAGGAAGACACAGGGGTCGAAATTATCCTTGAAGTTGACTTTCAAACTTACAATTCAAAATCTGACCACTGTTTGGTATTTTGGACATATCTCAGCCTAGGAATTCCAAATGAAGTGATTCTTGCGCCATTGAAAGATAATTTGAAGGGCTGCTAAACTTTTGATTCAATCAACAATATGCTTATTCAAACGTTTTTAGGGTGAAAAATGATTTAGAAGACAGACTCAGTGAACATGCAGTGCACACTGCCTTGTGGCCACGGGTCTGGCCACGCCGTGGCCACACCCGTGGCCACTGGGCAGTGTAAAACTGCCTTTCTGGCCACAGGTTGTGGCAAGGGCGTGGCCACACCCGTGGCCAGCCCTCTGCAACTTTATAAGCTGCGTTTTTCACTCATTTTAGCTCGGTTTTGACCCATGGTTGAGCCCTAGCTTCTCTCTTTCACTTCCTTTCATATTGTAGTGTTAGATTTAGTTTAGATTTAGGTTTCTTAACATATTTCAAGCTTGTAATCAAGGATTCAACACTTGGATTCCAACATTTCAAGATTTACCATCCATTTCTAGTGAAGTTTTTCTTCTTTTATCTCTTTATCTTGCAATGTTTATGCTTTACATTTATGTTTTTGTGTTCTTTATGCTATTGAATCATGATTAGTTAGTTTATGGACTTGAGTTAGGGTTGTATTATCTTTCTTGATGCTTGATTTGTGATTATTGCAAAAAGGGGAAGAACACTAACCTAGGGTTCTTGAGTTTATGAAGGTTTTGTGTTTGTATTTTGTTAATGTTTGGTGTACAACATTCATTAACATGTTTTGGAGGATTCTTGGCCTCAATGAGAGTTGGGTAAAGATTCCAAGCCACTCCTTGCATAAACCCAATCTCTTCCTATGAAAATAGGGGAAATTGGGGTTATTGGTGCTTTTGTGTTCTTGAAGAACTTGGAGTTGATTCACCACGAGAGTGGGCAATTCCTTGTTCTAATCCTTGTTAATTTGCTCACGTGAGTGACTTATAGACTAGGATTTCTACGTGCATCCCCTCTATTCCTTTAGTTGTGTAATTTTCCCCAATCCTTAGGTTGTGCTATGCATCTAGAAGATAATGCTCCCTAGCTTGAGTCCCATTTCATTATTTCGTGTTTACATCTTGTTAATATGTGTTTTTTTTTTTTACTTTGTTTAGTTACCGTAACCTTGAAACTTGTTGTTATTTGCTTAGCTTCTTGTTGATTTCCTTATGCTAGTGCCTAGTTGCTTGTGATTGCGTATTGCGTGCCATAAATCCCAATCCCCTGAAGACGACATAAAACACCCGAGCTCACATCTTATTTTTGCTACATCAGGGAGCGAATATATAGAAATGCTAGATAGAATCGTAGTCTAACACGAATAATATAGTCCTAGTCTAATATGGATAATAGAGTCCTAATAATTATAATTATAATTATAATTCAATATGAAATGTGCTTGGCCCAATTAATTAATTAATTCAATAACAATCGTTATACCTACACCACGACGCACATGGCACTGTGATTATGTGTATTTGTTCACACAATTATGTGTATTTGTTCATACAATTATGTGTATTTGTTCGTACAGTTATGTACATTTTTTATACAATTATGTACTTCTTTTATACAATTATGTACATCCGAATCAGAAAATTTGTGTGTATTATGTTAAGAGTTGATGTGTATTTTGTTAAAAGTTTATGTTTATTATGTATTATGTTAGATTATGTGTATTATCTTTTAAAAAGAGTATGTATATTTTGTTATATAATTATGTACATTCATGTATACAATTATGTGTATTTTAGTATAACATTATGTACATTTTTGAACAGGGTTTTTTAGAGAAAAAATAACTGTCTTTCACTGGGCGGAAATTTCAAAAAAAAAAAAATAAAAAATAAAACGACGTCGTTTTACATCTGGGCGCACAGTGCAACGCGCGCCGTGGTGTATGATATAAATTGTCATTCAATAGTCAAAATCAAATTTAATTAGACTAATTAAATTAAATTAATTTTTATGACCTAATTAATTAAATTGGTCCAATCATCAATCTCAATATCGCCCAATAACTATTTTATCAACCCATTTTTAGGTTCAAATTCTATGTGTCTACATTAATATACTAAATGTACATTATTTTTGTATTGAATGTACATTATACAATATAATGTATACTCAGTACAAAAATAATTTACATTCTCTGAATATAATGTACATTATTTTTGTGCTAAATGTATATTACGTTTATTCAAAATGTACATTGTTTTACAATATACAAAATATAGTCCACACAACTTGTATAGACCATGGTCCACTGGTCTTCAATCTAGTCGCCATCATAACTCATAAGTGCGCATGACACCACCACATCCCGTAACCTCGTTGGGGGAGGTAACGGAAGCATCAGTACTGTGCGGTATCGTCCAACCCTCTTGGTCACTTGGGTTCGCTGCGTAGGGTTTTTAGGGACAGCTTCAGGTGGATTCTTCCTGGCAAAGCTCTCAATCTTTCCTTGTTCTGATCATGGAGCCATCTTATCTTCATGCTTCGATCCCAGCTTTCCTCCCTGAACACGAAATTGCAACGCCATTTCCAAATCCACCAGGCCGTAAGCACAAAAACTCGCCCCAGTTCCCTTCTTTGTATCCCTCAATTTTACATGCACATTAAAATTTAGCCACTTATCAAAATTCATGTTAAAAAATTTATTTCTGGCCCCTTGAGGTAAAAGAACTTCCCAGATTTCAGTCGCTTGATGCAACCTCTGATGCAGTGTTCAACATCTTCTTCCGGCTCGTTGCAGTGAGACATTATATTGTGAAGAACTGGTGAGTCCTCTACTTCGCCTTTCACAGTTTGTTATTAGTCTTTTATATATGTTTAACAAGCCAGATGAATTGAATGCACAGATTCTATTGGGGACCTTCAGTCTCCAAATCGCACTCCAATTATCCATAGGATCTTGAGTCATGACTTTGGCCGCCATGCTATAAGCAGATGAAACGGAAAAGCGCCCATTGCTCTCTGGGCTCTAGAAGATATATTAGTTTTTTCAAAAAAAAATTTATACCAAACAGCTATCAGAGTATCAGCTAACAACTAATTTACCAAATACTTTTATACAACAACTAATGTTATCAACTAATTATACACTCTAATTAACACAATCAGTTAACCGCTATCAGCTAACAACCATTTACCAAACAAGGCCATTTATCATTCACTCCATCACGTCGTCGAACCCTTCAAGCAGAATTGGGTTGGCATCAAATTCCTTTCCAAAGATTAGGGGGTTGTTTACTAAAATGGAAAATTGGATGATTTTTCAAAAAAAATAGAAAACTAGAGAAATGGAAGAATGAAAAATGGAAAACTTGTTTACTAAATTTACTCCCCAAATCCATATTCTATTTTCATTCTCCAAATTCCTTGGAGAGAAAAAAAACATCTCCAAATGGAGGAATGGAAATAGTGGGTGAACTCTTGGCCTTGAGGTCTTGGTTTCAAATCTTGTTGGAGTGTGATTGCCTCCCGCCAGGGTTGAGCCTCTTCTTCTTCTTTTTTAAAACACACTTGTCACTCCTTTTCCTTTTCTTTCTCTTCTTCTTTGATTATTATTATTATTTTTTGAGTATTACTATTGTTATTACTACTTTGATTATTATTATTATTATTATTATTATTATTATGAAAATTGCATTTTTCGTCCCTAAGTTATTAATAGACGGATGTTTTTAAAATAACCACCATCTTATATATTTTGTTATACTACGTCATTTAATAGACAACGGGCTTTTAAATAACCGTCGTACATACCTTAATTAATTTTTTTACGTAGTCATACACTTTAAATAACCACCTGCCGATTTTTATTTTTTTTTACATAATAATAATATTTTTATTCTATAAAAATTAGAGAAATGAAAAACTGAAGGAATTGAGAATGAATTAGGAAATTGGAGAAATGGAAAACTGGAGAATTGGAGAAATGAAAAAACAGAAAAATGAAGTAAACGACCCCATCCTTCAAGCAGAATTGTGTCCACTTTTCAATCAAAGATTCTGTCGTGGATGGACGGAACACCCAAGTATCTACCTAAATCCTCTGTACTCTGAATTCCGACCGTTTGCGTAATTCTGTTGAAAAATAAACATTTTATTACAAGTTCTTTTACTATTTTTCTAGGTTGAAAATTTAAATACAAAAAATTCATTATCTAGTCAATCTTTTCAATTAGAATAAACATTTTATTACTAGTGGATCTACTACTCTTTCCACTTTGAGAATTCAAATATAAATATTTCATTATCTAATCAATCTTATAAGGACAACAATTATTATATCAAAATATCAAAGAGAGTTTGCTAGAAAAAGAGCTCACATATAACTAAAATTGAGGTCTCTCAATAAAAAATACAAGAAAAATTTATGAATCCATACACTATAGTTTCATTGCATAACTTTTAAGTATTCTTCTGAAGTTCAAGATAGAACTTTGAGCATCTTCTAAAGGATTTTAGAAGGAATGATATTTGAATAAGATTTTCAACAGCTCTCATAGTGATCTCTAAATAAGCTTCAAAACTGAGTGATATTCCCTACACCTATAAAATTCTCATATCATATGGACCTATAAAATTCTCATATCATATGGACAAAAATGGAGAAGGGATCTCACCCTTACCGTATTTCCATTCCTAATCTATGATAGAGAGGAATAGAGTTAAATTTCATTGTGTTTTACCTCATATTCTTCTAGTTTACCATAACCTTTGTGAAACCATAGAATTACATCTTTATACATGTTTCTTAAAAGATCTTTACTCGCTCATATTGCTCAACTCAAAGACAAACCAACTATGCTTGTTAAAGGGGACAAATACAAACACAGATACTATCTACATATTGGGCTGTAACTATTGCTTGGACAATCGACTAAAAGAACAGTAAAAAGAAAATACAACATAATAATAACATAGTTTTTTTGCTGAATATAATAATATAGGTAATACGCATCCTTCAGCTACATTGGGCTTCAACTGCAAGTATTTTTGTTGTGTTGGGGCACAATCCCATATTAAAATTCCCATTAGAGAGTTCTACTGCACACTTACTCTGGTTCATGCAAGCCTGCAAAACAACAGTTATAGAACTCAGAAGTCACTACAGAAAAAAAAAATGGAGTTGCTAGACCTTGTTAGTATCAAGCACCGGGCAAGATGCTAGAGTTGACCCTTCAACGGCCTAGTCACCAATTGATGAACTTGGCCCTTTACCAGCCTCTGCCAACAACTCTCCCTCCCAGCTACACAAACGCCAAAATATAGCTCGTAACGAAGAAATAATTTTATTTCGTTATAGACTGCAATAACATTTTCGAGGGGCAGGATGCTAGACTTGGCTCTTCACCAGCCTCCACGCAACAATCCTCCTAGCCACCAATTGATGGACTTGGCCTTTTACCCGCCTCCGCCCAACAGACCAATATAACACTCGGATTATAACAGAGCGCATCAATATGTCATAATCGTTGTACTAATAATGCTTGTAGAGTAGTTTCAGAAAGGCTACTGTCATACCTTGTTGATCAATGAGACAGAGTTTGGGTCATGGCAGTTTCCTTCAGTATAGGAGCCACATGTACCGGTAGGAGTTCCAAAGCTGGCAAAGGTAACCGAAGAAACTCGAGTATTCGTTGGGCACTTCAATTTAAGAGTTGGCTTTCCTATGTTTTTCTCAATTTCACCATGTTGTAGATGTTCAAGATCAAGGGAAGGGTGATCTTCTGAAACATGAGCACAGATGCTTGAGACTTTTCGGAGAGAGAATTTAATTTGTGTAGGGTCTCCACCTATTTCCTCAAAGATCACCAAGATGTTTCCTGCTGGCTTGAACCATGACCGTGGCACATGGTACCTGATTGCATAAAATGGCCAAGTTATCATGCTTTGGGTGAGACTAGTATAAAAAAATCATGCTTTGGGTGTTCTTCAATTGTTACGTTTTCGGGACGTTGGGTGCTGGACTTGCCCTGGCCTCCGCCCAACAATTCCCCAGACTCGAATACGTGATTTGACTCTGATATCACTTATTAGGATCAAGAGTTTACCCCTTACACCAAAAGCTATAACTAGTAGCAAAGGCCAACTTTATTTTCTTATACCGCCACACATTTTCGACAATCATTATTGTGTGGACCATATTTTGTAACTGTAAAATAATGTACATTCAATACAAAAATAATGTACATTTAGTACAAAAATAATGTACATTGTATACAGAGGATGTACATTATTTGTGTATTGAGTGTACATTATATTGTATAATATACACTCCGTACAAAAATAATGTACATTATTTGTGTATTGAGTGTACATTATATTGTATAATATACACTCCGTACAAAACTAATGTACATTTAGTATATTAAAAATGTACTTTTTGTTATGGTCCATACAACACTGTATGGACCATGGTCCGCACAATAATTTGCCCATTTTTGAGACGTTGGGTGTTGGACTTGGCCTTTTACCGGCCTCCGCCCAACAATCCCCCCAACCACCGAGTGCTAGATTTGGCCTTTACCGCCCAACAACCTCGTCTTACCATCTTTGTGTGGGTTCTCCACAACCCTTGTTGCACTTGTTAGGGCTGAATTTGCCTCTGTAGTCACATTGAAGAACACATTTATCATTCTTAGAGCTTTTCCTGGGCCAATATCGACCAATTTCTTCTCCATTCAACCAAGCCATGCCTTTCCCCATATGGATCATGTCAAGTCCAACAGGTTCATCTCCAGGTGGAGCATTAACCACAGCCTGCAATATCACAATTGATCATATATCTTTCTTCTCACACGAGAATATAGTTAAGGATTCAAACACGCTTCAGAGGCAAAGGATTTGAATTGCTTCTTACCTTATACCATGTTAGGGTTGTCCTTTTGGTGGTGCTGAAGTTGGTACCCACATTTTACTGTTCAAACCATATCCCTCATATATCCTCAGGCTTTCTCCTTTTAACCAATCTGCGTATTAAGTAGAGATGAAGGGGCTATATTTTAGAGCATTTTGCATCAAACATCTAGTGCTTCATCTTTCATTGAGGAACTCGATTTATAAATCTTTTTTTTTTTTTTTTTTTTTTTTTTTTTTTTTTGCATTTATGACAAACAATGGAAACCAGCAAAATGGGTACAAAAGGGAAAAAGGAGTACCTTGTAGGTCCAAGTGTTTGAAGACAAGTCAACTGTCCCATTCTTGAACCCTCAACTTTTACACTCGTTAGACCTGCCCCAACCCATTCATAAAATGATCCAGCATTCTACAGAACAAAAACATTTAGCTGTAAATGAGGGAGTACATCTATATTATACAAAGAAAATTTTCAGTAACTTACTTGTAAGCCCATGGTCATGCTTAGTAGAGAAATTTCATTCTTCCCTGCCTTGAGAGAAATAGGCTTCGCAGTTTAAACGATGGTACTGAACCATTTCCAGATGCAGTAGCTGAAGAGAACCAAGCACAGTGCAAGTAAAATTATTTCATCATATCTAGCACATTCAGGATAGAGGGTTTTTCCAGATTGAGTAAAAACAGTTGCAAAATAGTACTTTGGATAATTTATATAAAGTAATAGCATTGGTCAAATGTATCATTTGACAGAGTCTAGCATAAGAAAGTAAGACAAAAATGTTCACCTTGAAACTTTATTAATGAAGACATGCAGAACATGGCCCTTTGATTCAACCTGAAGGATAGCATTGCGTCCATTTATGAGTGATTCCTCGTTCTCATCAACAAACAAACTGCCAATAACTGAAAATTGTAAGCACTTAAGCTAGTTTCAAATGCAAATAGTTGAAATACAGTAGGACTAAAATATTCGTGGCAAAGAAACTGTTAGAGAAAAGAACAAGGAGGTATTTTGATTGACTAGAAACTGAAGAAAAGAAACAGGAAGTCACAAGACTTTCCCCAACAAGTTTTATGCTCTTGCCCACAAGAGTTTTAGGCTCTTGCCTAGCTACTAAGCTTAAAGACTAAGGAAGATTATTGGATGATTTACTCTCATCTAGAGATTCTAATTTATAGTGCTAGGAAATAAATAATTATAGAAAGGAGATGATTGTTGAGATGATTATGCCTCTATTTATTTTTGTCAAATCCCTTGAGTTAAGCCTTCCTTGTATATTCTGATTTGCCTGATTTGCATCCTTCCTTTTTTTCTGAGTAAACCATCTCTTATTTTGGGTGCGTATCAGAAACTAATAAAAAGTGAGAAGCATATTGAAGGACATATGCTTAGGTCAAGTTGGTCATTAGTTAACTAATTTTCTTAAGCAAACTGTAAGAATAGGTGAAGTTGGTCATTAGGTTAACTAATTTTCATGATCCTTTATATTAGAGTTCCCACTTAATCTGTGTCTTATCAAATATGTGTGTGATTTTGGGTTAAATGAGAATGATATATAAGCAACTCCAAAATCGGACAAGTCAGACGACAACCTTGTTGTGTACCAAAGGTAGTCAGTAGTATCTTTTGTAGTGTTGATGTGATCTACAAAGCCACCTTATGAAATCAGCATTTCCCCAAATTCCAGCTATTTCTTAAAGACTTCCCACTGAAGACCTTTCAGGCCCCTAACCGGTGATGCTGATGATGGCTGCAAATCTGATGGTATCATCTCAACTAAAGAAGTTTGAGAGCTGACCTGTTAAAATATAAAAATTAGATTCCAAATCAGATAATCAATTACCAAATCAATTATCAGATTTCCTTTAACATTCAGACGAAGTGGTCTCTAGCTTCATGTGTTCATAAGAAAAGTGGTAACCTGATTTAAAATGGTTTGAAGTAGAGATATTTAGAGGTACCTTTGCTGTGTTGAACACACGTTCCTGCAGTCTGGTAAAATGCTGACAGACCATGCTGGCAGATTGTATGACATTTTCCGAAATACTACCACCTTATCATTTTTTTATCATCTGTATTAGCAAGGATGCAGCACAAGATCCTCCTGATGCATCTTCATAGACTCTGCCTACAAAATAGTGATCTTTCAGTGAGCTTACACCAGTGACAGAAGAAAAAACAAATCAGAATTAAAGATTCAGTTGGAAACACTAAAGGTTAAAAAACTACTAACAAAATGATTACTACAAAAAGGCAAGTATTTAGATCATTCCCCTATAAACGTAGGTTTGAATAGGTCCAAGTTTTAAATTTTGCCAGATAAGGTAATTCTTATTTAGTAGAGTCCAGTTTTAAAATTATTCCTTGACTATTCACACTCCACCATAATAACAAAAATAACACAAAAAATAAATAATACATAAATAACAGACAAGGTTAAACCCAAAGCAAAAATAATTAGAAGTCACCTCTTGTAAAGGACCTAGTGAAGCAAGGTGGGCTCATTATTCAGCAAAGCATGCTCACAAACTTTATTGCTTTGTGAAGTTGTTTAAGGTGTTTCCCACTTGGGAAATCTTGCTAGACCTGGAAGCCACATCACACAAATAGATAAATAATATCATAGTCTACCTAAAAAATGAAACATTAAGACCTTAATATCTTTACCATATTCATCTATTGGTGCTTCATAATCATAACTTGTGGTAATGAATGGACCACCTGATGTGCGACCAAAGTTTGTTCCACCATGATACTATTTAATGAATGAACAAAGTAAATAATACGAGTTGAACATAAAAAGAGAAAAATTCCTCATCAATCACTTGAAGCACCATTAAATGGAACACAAATACATACACATATTAAACTCACTTAAGGAAATGAAATAATTAAGAAATTTACCATGTAATAGTTTTGTACGCTTCCACCTTTCTGGAAAAACGAGCAACAGAAAAAGCAATGTCCTCGGGAGGTCTGTGAGGATCACTGGCCCAAATGTCTTAAACCTGAAATTTTTCACATTATAAATTGAAGGTATGTGCTGGTGATTATAGCAATTTAGACAATTATGCTTCAATAATGCTAGCATTATAAAAGTAATGACCTCTGAACACTTCCACTACTGTTGACAGTAATGTAATAGGCAATTTAGATCTACAAATTGACTTAATTGAAAGGAATTTAGGATTCTCCTCATAGGTCAACCCACAGAATAACCAGAAAACTGAAGTCAGTTATATAATTGATTAACATCAAATAGAAAGAAAACATGGATGAACTGATCGTAGTTTTATTTGTTTTCAATTTGCTCCCTACTTTTCAAGGGTTTAAATGATGAAATGTTGCGTTAAACCATATGTTACTACCAATAGGAAAAAAGGAAAAAGAGAGATAATATGGAATGAATTACCATCCAGGCCAATTCTCTGTCCAAATCTTGGGGTTGTTTGGAGAGAGTGGTGTGAATTGATCACAGTAAAACAAGTTGCAAGTGTCAATCTGCAAAGAAATATGTCTATAAATGTTTTGAATTGAAATGAATTAATATCCTTATAAATGCAAGTCAGAGAGCCATTGAAAACTATTCATTTTTAAATGAAATGGAAGGGAATTAAATGGCACACACATGTTAATTTACAAAATGAACACTGTACTGTACTTAGTAGATAAGCACATGAAAGAGCCAGGAAAAGCTAATCCCACGATGTAATCCATATTCCATACTATGGCAGAAAGGCGAAGTAATGTTACGATCTATAAAATCAAAGAGTTCCTTCATTCTTATTATGAGTACTCATATAGACATTCTATCTTATATTAATGGATAACAATATTTGGGAAGTGAATGAATACACCTGAATGCATATGAACTGAAGATAATAACAACATTTTGAACTACGAGTCTACGACCGAACAATTAAACAAATATATTAGCCAGAAATTGCCACATGGAAGCACGGGTGCAGCAAGTACTCACCACTTCGATGGGAGCATCAAACTGCTCACACATTATCAAGGGACACCGGTATTTTGAGAAAGAGCCATTTTTGCTGCCCACAAGGCATACCTTTTACCTCCTTCTCCATATGCTGCTTCATAGAAGCCATATTCATTTTCTACCTGTAAAATACATAAGATCGATAACTCAAATAGAAGACCACTGATTAAACCTACTGTTGAGAGCTGAGAGCTACAAGTACCTGTGCCAAGATGATAGGGCCTCCCTGAGATGCAAAAAGTCTCTGCTTGTTTCATCAGATTTACTATGAAGGTCATAAAATTCTGCATGTAATACTGGAATTTTCCATTCCAGATTATCAGAAAGAATATATGATCCTCTGAACAAATGTACTAGTAACATATATTCAAATTTGATTTAGTATCTAATAGCTATGCTGCAACGATGTACGCACCTTAAATGGTTCATTGTCCGTCCGAAAATGGAACCTGGCACATAATGAAGCCAGACAGGTATTCCACTGCATTATTAAGGCAACAGTAAGGTTCTCTTCAGCAAGACGTAATATTTCAATTTTCAAACATTGTTCAATGACAACTTCAGAAGCAATTAAATACTGGTCTTGATGCATATTGGCTTACCCAAAGTTCCACTCTGCAGCAATGAATGGTCCGATTCGAAGAATCATATACATACCAGCCCGCTGAACAATCTTGCAAAATTTGACAAGGTCATACCTTCCACCAAAGTAATACTGAAATGTTTGACATTGCAAGGAAAAAAGTTGAATTATACATTAAGAAAGGAAAGAAAAATGAAGAAGACTTTGAATTTCTATGTTAAGTTGCAGCCTCACTTTGCCTGGAAAAGGCTCATGACCATTCCAGAAGACGTAACTTTCAATAGCATCAAGCTCCTCCATCCTTTGCCAGTTGAACAAGTCCTGGCCACATCTAATGAATTCCCAGAGTCATCAACTAAAAAATCAGGAAATACTGAAAAGAAAAAATAATCTGAATCTTTTGAGTCTTCGATCAAACATTTTTTTTAAAAATGAAATTCACGTGGAGAAACATAACAAGCAATTGTTTCAAGCTAACACTACACAAGGTATAATCTTGCACGAATGACAATGTAGATATCAACAGTTTCTTTCCTTTTGCGCTTTAAAATCAATTCCAGAACAAAAGCAAGAGAAGCAACAATAAATTAATAAAGTAGTGCAAGCTGGCAAGTTGCAGTTATTGTCTATTCTTCAATCTGTTTTTTTTTTTTTTTAATAAAGAAACTAACAGCAGCGTACAAGAACAAAAACTAACACTCTGTTGGATTTGCTGGTATAATATATTATATATTAAGACCTTAATTATGTAGTCCAAGCTGACTAAGACTAAATAACTAAAGTTGTTAGTCAATATGTGCCCAATATAAAGCATGTATTGATGGGATACAGAATATACAGTACTCATGCTGCTCAAAATAACCCCAATACAGCATTATGTAGTCAAGGGGGCTCCTTGTGCACAGTAAGCAAAGGTCTAGCCTCTGTGGTTCAGTTGAGTTATCATGATTTACATCCTTCGAGATGCTCTGTCGGGCCGAGGTGTGGGGGTCATTGGGATTGGGGATTCAACCTTTTGGGAAGAATACATTTAAAGTTCTGAGTCAGAACAAAACGGCTAATGTTACTTGCAAGTCTACCGTTCAAGAAGCAACACAACTGAGAAGACATGGCTGGAGACCAACATAGCTTCGGCTTCCACTACTACAAGGTTAAATTCTGGTAAACTTGATTTAATTAAAGTTACACTACATTGATATCTAACAAGCTCTACTAGTGCTAATTTCAAGAGAGAATTAAAATGGAAATAATTCTGGAACCGTTAGCTGTTGGCGGTGGCACTTACGGCGGGGACGCTGCGGGGATAGTGAATGGAGGCGGAGATGAGCAGTTTCCGCTGGCCATTGATGATCAGAGACCGCCGATCGTACGTCACGCTGTAATTACTGTTGTTATTAGTAGCTGCACTACTCGTAATTGTGGTGTTTGCAGCTGCTCTCCGCCGGATGTGGCACTAGCTCCCGTAAGAAGTATGAGCAATGCCAGTAGTATAACTTTGCATTTGGGTTCCCAAGAAGAGCGGTAGATGGAGGGCTTCATTGTGAGCGCTATCGCCATTATTGCCTCTGAGCTTGCTGTTATATAGAGATTATTAAGTCAGTAAATTGAAATTTTGTAATGGCTGGTAACTGAATATTTATACTGAATATAAGGTGTATACCAGATAAGTTTTATCCTGCATCAGAATTAGAGTAGCTGAGTCCAATTTTAAACTATTACTATATAGAGTACATTGTACTAATTACATACTATATTTTAATATGTATTAATTAATATTACACATATTTTCATGTATAGTTAATAGTTACATAGTATACGCCGCTTAGCCGTCCTCGCGTGTGACGACCTCTTGAGGTGCCTTATCCTTTCGACTTCGCCCCTCTTCTTTGTCTTCTTCCTCTTCTCGACCTCCTTGGTGTTTTCGAACCTTGTCGCCGGGTTCATCAGCTCGGAATAGGCTTAGGCGGGTACTAGTTTAGGTCGCGCAGTGGAAAAGATCTCAAAGCATTGGTGAAAATTGGAATAGATAATTTTCTTTTGAATTTCGAGACCCCCCATCACCTCCCTCTTCCACGTACTCGGGAATTCAGCAAGGGTCTTTGAGCTCTTTTGCCTTATCGTGCACAAATGAGCAAAATGCTTCTTTTTCTAAATGTTTCCTGCAAAGTAGACATGAATTGCTTGGTGAGGTCAGTGAAAGTAGCGATTGACCTTCCGGCAATGACCCAAACTAATCTTGGCCTAATCATCCAAGGTGGTGAAGAAGCCTCGGCACATGATAGCATTGTCATCATCATGGCTGCTTAGTAGGTGTGTCCGAGGGTCTAATGCCCTCGTATACGGTTTGAGTGTAGGAAAGTGGAACTCGTTGGGAGGCGCTCAACCAATAACATCCTAGTGAACTTTGTGGTCAGCATATCTCGGCTTCTGGGGATCCATCCCGTGTGTCCATCTTCATCTGGAGCTCGTCCATTCGCCTCCATAGCTGCTCGACCTCGTTATGGTGAGAGCTTGAAGCCCAATCACTAGTCTCTACACACCATTTCACCCTTGAGGCTTGCTCTCGTCGCAACGGAGCTCGGAGCTCGCAGCTTGGAGACCTTTGTAAAAATGGACACCTCTAAGGGTGATCATTTGCGATCGGCCTCAGCCCTAGGCAATCTCGAGCAGGTACTTGGGCGCCCAACCGCCCCAAGGTAGACTTGGTAGTTGGTTTCGAGTCAGTCGCCCTCTATCTACTCCTCGGTGCTCTCCCGGTCTTGGCAAGTACACCTTCTCCTCACTATCAAATGGTCGAGGCGAGTTGACTCTCAAGGAGACCAGGTGCTCGACTCTCGTTCCACTCCTTGGGGTGGGGAAGGTCGGCACCCCTTGAGACGCTTCAGCGCCGTGTGGAAGGGGTAGAACACTCCCTAGAGCCCCTCACGAGCGGGGCTAGCAAGGTTGCAGCTTGTTGAATCACGGCCACCCCTTCTTGGAGGCCTGGGGCTGGAGGTGGGCAACGGGAGCCAACCCGACATTGCGGTTGTTGTTTAGTCGATCATGTAGGTCCCTCATCGACCTCACAGAGAGGATTTGTTGGATTGGCGCTCCCATTGATGTCGTTTCCGCTTGAGAGACATGAGTATTGTGTAACACCCAGATTTTTAAGACTTTTGAAACTTATAATAAAGGTAAATCTTATTAAATCCCAAAATATATACAAGCGTTCGGGGTGCTATGCCACACCTGGGCTAGAGAACCCAAGTGTACAGGCTAACTATCTAATATCCTCAAAAGCGTAATACATAACCATGGCACGCAGGTCAAAAGGAAACTATCTACTTCTACACTCCAAGTTCTAGCGCGCTCCAGTGACTTAATCTTCTGTGCCTGAAAGCCAAATATATCTGTTCAGCGAGAGATGCTGGTAACCCACTCCAACGCGTTGAAATACAATACATATAGAGATATATATAGATATATGAAAACCATTTGAGCATGAGATATATCCTACGAACTCTAGCTTTTAAAACAGGGATTGACTCGACAGATAAGGCTAAGCACAAGCAGCAAGTTATACAAGCATACACAGTTCACAACAGGCAAGACAGATAAGGCAAGCACAATTAATAACCATAACCAATACATGCAAACCCAACATAAATCTCATAGTCACATCCCCAAGATACTCATAACCACAACTCATCCATATCTCATCACACAAGCACACTTTGTTGGCGCCACAGGACCAATCGCATGCCCATACATGAGGGTCAGCGCATATAGCTCTGACACGGCCCCGCAGCACCCTGCCCCGTATCGCAACACGGAGGGTCGATCGCAACCGACGATGAACCGCAGCTCATCATAGTTTGATCGCAACCAAACAGTGACCGCAACCAAGAGAATGTCATCTGACCGCAGCCAGGAAATATGAACGCAGCTCATGTAGAAACGGTTTGATCGCAACCAAACGGTGGACTGCAGCCCAAGAGTGTAAATCTGACCGCAGCCAGCTTCTGAACCGCAGCTCAGGATAACCAATCCGATCGCAACCGAATTGGGGTACACACACATAACACATAGCAAGCACATGCAACCACATGCAACCCACATTGGAAGGGGGAAAAACGTATAACAAACCTATGCGTGATCCTTCACATACTAAGATAATCCTAAGGGGTTCATACTTCTTCCACCTAGGTCAACGGGATACCAATTCAACTAGCATGCAATATATAAGACTCATAAACCTACGAACGGTACCCGAAATATCAAACTAGACATAGGCACGACAAACGGGTCCGTTGGGACACCACGGGGATCGGGGAAACATCAAACCGGGAAGCCGGTCCCGGAGTGGGGGGAAATTTCCAGCGGGTAGCCGGTGGGTGGGGGCCACCCGCCGGCTGCCGCCGAATTACTGTTCCGGGCAGCGGGTCGCCGGCGGGCAGCTGCCCGCCCGCCGGGCTGCCCATACGGGCGTGGGTAGGTGGCGGGTCCCTACCCCCACCTACCCCCCACTGACTCTTTTTCATCACGCCCCGGAACCTTTGTGAACCCGAAACCATGCTTAGACACTTTTAAACGTAATTAAACAAACACGTAGACAATTAACGGATCAAATACGAGAAACGAACACATAACCTATCATGCTTTTCTAAACATAATCAACCAAACATGCGATTTCCCACCCGATAATCCAAGAATAATATCATACGATACAACCTAGGGTTCTAATCACTTTTATATCAACAAGAATACGATTCGTCTTCTAATTACAAGATTCGGTAAGATTACACATAAGCATCAAGAACATCACACAATATCAAGAACAATCAAAATATAATATCAAGAATTCCAATAATCATCAAGAACATCATAATTATCAAGAATCTCCCAATATCAAGATTATCAAGATTCCCCCATGGGATCATCACATCAACATCAATAATAAACATCACAATTCACAATCACAATATATGGGGAAACCTAAGGGGAAATCATAACTATGAAAATAGGTTTTGTTGAGACATGGGTTACCTCTTAGCCTTAATTAATTCCTTGGCTATGAAGGATCTTTCTTTAAGCTTTCTTGATTTCTTGATTTCTCCTAGGGAATTCTTGGAGCTCTTGGGTGGTGAGAGATTATTGGTGGTGGAATTCTAAATGCCTTCTAAGTTCCCTATTTATATGCTATGGGGTTAATTCTCCTAGGATTAGGGATTGGGCTTAGGATGGGGCCCATGGACCATGGTGGGCTTAATACTAATTAATCATTGTGATTTTATTCTTTTCTTTTTTGGGTATATGTTAATTAATTAATTGGCTTTAGGATCGTAACACGGGGTGTTACACTCTCCCCCCCTTAACGGGAAGCTTCGTCCCCGAAGCTTGGCCCTTGGCGAAAGATTTTCCTTAGTTACCTGGTGTGAAAAACTCGGATACCGTTCCTTCATTGTGTCCTTAAGTTCCCATGTTGCTTCCTCGGTCCCGTGGTTGGTCCAGAGGACTTCACCATTTCTATGGTCCGATTCCGGTGTTCCTTGTCTTGGTGTCCAGGATTCTCACGGGTTTTCTTCGTATACTAGTGACTCGTCGAGGTCTACGGCCTCGGGTTGGAGTACGTGGCTTGGGGTTGTGTACGTATTTCTTTAGTTGGGATACGTGGAACACGTTGTGTACTCGTTCTAGTTCGATGGGTAAGGCGAGGGCGGTAGGCCAAGTCCCCGATTCTTCTACGATTTCGTAAGGGCCGATGAATCGGGGGCTGAGTTTCCCTTTCCTTCCGAACCTCATTACCCTCGTGTGGGCGAGATCCTTAACCAGACCTTGTCCCCGAGGTTGAATTCGGCTTGTTTCCTCTTTAGGTCGGCGTAAGACTTCTGGTGTCTTGGGCGGCCTTCATCCTTTCCTGGATGTGTTTGACCTTGGCTATGGTGTCTTGTAGGTATTGGGGGCCAGTGTTACTGGGTTGACCATTTCTTCCCAACATAAGGGGGTTCTATACTTCTGACCGTATAATGCTTCGTAGGGGCGCCATGCGAATGCTCGCGTGGTAGCTGTTGTTGTATGAGAATTCGATGAGATCTAGGTGTTCTTCCCACGTCCCTCGAAAGTCTAGCGTGCAGGCTCTTAGCATGTCTTCGAGGGTTTGGATGGTCCTCTCGGTTTGGCCGTCTATGGTGGGGTGAAAGGCCGTGCTTAGTTTTAGTTGCGTCCCCAAGGCCGATTGTAGCGATTTCCAGAATTGTGAGAGGAACCTGGAATCTCTATCGGACCAATGTTTTGGGGGACTCCGTGGTATTTCACTACCCGGTTTATGTAGGCTTGGGCCAGTTGCGTCATTGTCCATGTTTCCTTCATGGCAATGAATCGTGCCGTTTGGTCAGCCGATCCACTATGACCCAGATTTTATCCTTGCCGGTTTTGTTGGGGGTAATCCTCCGACGAAGTCCATGGATATGGAATCCCATTTTCCTTGTGGTATCTCAAGGGGTTGTACGAGTCCCTTGGGCTTGCATCGTTCGGCCTTTACCCTTTGGCAATTCAGGCATTTGGCCACGAAATCTGCGATTTCCTTTTTCATGTTTGGCCACCAAAACGATTCTTTACGTCTTGGTATATTTGTCACCTCCTGGGTGAACTGAGTAGGGGAGTTGTGTCCTTCCTCCAAGATTCGTTGTTTCAAGTGGGTGCGTTGAGGGTACACACCACCTCCCTTTGTAACGGAGGCTGCCGTCCTGGTGTATTTTCGAAGGGCCCTTCCTTCCCTTGGGTTAGGTCGTGGCGAATTTTATCTAGTTCCGGATCCTGTTGTTGCCCGATTTGATTTCCTCGAAGAGGGTGGGTACGCTTGCGTGTTGAGTAGGTAGACATTGGGGTGGGTTTGTCCTTGCTCTATTATTTCAAGTGTAGCTTTTGGAAGTCCTGTACAGTTGGTCCGGTAGGACCCAGGTGGTGTTGAGGGAATGGTTCGTCTTTCGACTTAGGTCTGCCACGACGTTGGCTTTTCCCTCGTGGTATTGGATGTCTAGGTCGTAGTCCTTTATGAGTTCTAGCCACCTTCGTTGTCTCATGTTTAGGTCCTTCTGGGTGAAGATGTACTTTAGGCTCTTATGGTCGGTGTAGATCTTGCATTGTACCCCATACAGTAGTGCCTCCAGATTTTCAGTGCGAACACGATAGCGGCTAGTTCGAGGTCATGGGTGGGGTAATTCTCTTCGTGGGTTTTGAGTTGCCTGGACGCGTATGCTATTACCCTGCCCTTTTGCATAGTACGCATCCCAACCCTTTCTTGGATGCGTCGCTGTAGACTTCGAATCCTTCCGTCCCGGAGGGGATGGCTAGTACGGGTGCCGTGGTTAGCTTGTCCTTTAATTCTTGGAAGGCTGAGATGCAGTCGTTGTCCCATCGGAAGGGGGTTTCCTTTTTCATGAGCTTAATGAGGGGTTGGGCTATCTTGGTGAAGTCGGGTACAACCTCCTGTAGTAGCCGGCCAAGCCAGGAAGCTTCGGACTTCCGAGAGTGAGCTCGGCGTGGTCCATTCTCTAACGGCGCGAATCTTAGCGGGGTCCACCCTAATCCCCTCTTTGGTTATCACGTGGCCCAAGAAGGCTACGCTGTCTTGCCAGAATTCGCACTTGGAGAATTTAGCGTAAAGTTGGTTTCTCTGAGAGTTTGCAAGTTATGCGAAGGTGCTTTTCATGTTCTTCTTTATTTCGGGAGTAGACTAGGATGTCGTCAATGAACACAATGACGAAGTCATCCAGGTGGGTCGGAATACTCGATTCATGAGGTCCATGAATATGGCGGGCGCGTTAGTGAGACCGAAAGGGCATTACGGTAAACTCGTAGTGGCCGTAACGTGTCCGGAAGGCCGTTTTCTGGATGTCCGGTTGGCCACTTGGATTTGTGATACCCGGATCTTAGGTCGATCTTTGAGAATACCCCTGCCCCTTTGAGTTGGTCGAATAAGTCATCTATTCGGGGAAGGGGTACCTATTCTTTATTGTAACTTGGTTGAGTTCCCTGTAGTCGATGCACAGGCGCATGCTTCCATCCTTTTTCTTAACGAATAGTACGGTGCTCCCCATGGGGAGGTGCTGGGTCGGATGTAACCCTTATCTAGTAGTTCAGCCGTTTTCAGTTCCTTCATTTCCTTTGGTGCCAGTCTGTAGGGTGGTTTAGAGATCGGGGCGGCGCGCCCGGTATGAGGTCTATGGTGAACTCGACTTCTCTAGCCGGGGGTGCCCCGGGGATTTCGTCTGGGAAGACGTCGGTGAACTCGTTTACCACTGGGATGGCTTGTGGTTCGAGTGTTTTGGCGTTGAGGTCTTCGACTGAGCATAAGAAGGCCTCGTTTCCTTGGCTAGGTACTTCTTAACTTTCATCATGTTCACAAGCTTGATCCCCGGATCCTGGCGGGTACCGCGGTATACGACACCTTTTACCGTTTGGTCCTCGTAGGACCACGCTTTCTGCTCTCCGCCACAGGAGTTTGTGCTTGGAATTTCCTATGGGAATTTCTTGGAACTCTTTGGGTGGTGAGAGATTATTGTGGTGGGGATTCTAGATGCTCTTCTAAGTTCCCTATTTATATGCTATGGGGTCTAATTCTCCTAGTCGACTAGGGTTGGGCTTAGAGATGGGGGGGCCATGGACCATGGTGGGCTTAATGCTATTAATCTATTGTGATTTATTTCTTTTCCTTTTGGGTAGATGGTTAATTAATTAATTGGTTTTAGGGATCGCGTAACACGGGGTGTTACACCAGGGACCTTCGAGACGCAACTCAACATTGGAGGGGACCTTCGGGACCAACTCAACAATGGAGGGGTACCTTCGAGACCAACCCAACAATGGAGGGGCGAACCAAGTCGTGAACCTCCAGGCGACCATTCAACAAGCAGTGACGGAGGCGCTAAACCCAAGTGGCGGCGGGACTGCAAGGCCAATTGCCCTCCGCCGCGGCCCCAGGGAATAGGGGTGGAGACCCAAAGAAGTGGACCGGCCAGACGACAACCAAGCCCTTCCCAATCTGAACCAGAACGATTGGGATAGAGGGGGGTGCCCGTGCGGCAAAGATTAGGATCACGGGCCGAGGGATCCTCTACCAGAGGTCCTCGCGCAACACGAAAACAGAGAAGTCGAGAGATCACCCAGAGGAGGAGGTGGGCGAGTCTCGGGAGCCGACCCCACGCCAACACGTTGATGAGTCGGCCTTATGTCGACACTTGGAGGAGCGACACGCGTTGAAGACCCGGCTCCGCGTCGACACTTGGCAGGGAAGCGACGCGTTGATTAGCGGTGTTCCACACCGATACTTGGAGGAGCGGCAACCGGCCCCGCGCCGGCACCCTGATGAGTTGGCCCCTAGTCGAGAGGCTGCAGAGATGAATCGAGGAGTTAGCAAGATGGGTGGAGGCACGAGAGGCAGTCGCTAGAACCCGAGGTACGGATGGCAGCACCATTCTCCCCAAGCATCATGGACGTACCTTTGCCGAGGGACTTTAGGTTGCCCGCCATCAAGGAGGTACACGGGGGTCACTGACCCACGTGTCCACATGAAGAGGTACAAGGCTGCTATGGGTAATGATCGGGGCAGGGGACGCCATCATGTGCCGAGCGTTCTTGTCCACCCTGGATAGAGGCGACCCAAGACTGGTTCAACACCATCCCAGAAGGGTCGATCCAAAACTTTTGGGAGTTGTCCCAAAGAGCTTCCTGACATACTTCTCCGGTAGCATACATCGTAAGAAACCCTTCTATCACCTCTGTGTAAGTGAGAGCAAGATAGAGGCGAG
>VALG01004036.1:0-16392 GCA_009835305.1 Ipomoea purpurea | reverse complement strand
AAAATCTTGCCTATTAATCTCCTCACTACATATTTTTTATAATTATATAAAAGTCTTAAAAAATCTGAGGTGATATACATAAGAAGCACACCGAAGAAACCAAAAGATCAAAAGTAGGCCTAGATCGACATGGTTGGCCGATGTGCGCGAGAGGACGCCACAACACAACAAGCACTTTTCTGCAGTATACTCCTTTCGGAGACAATTCCGATATAATTCGCAAGCTTGCTTGGTTGCAAAAATCACATACCGCCTTAGGCACGCGGGGAGCAATAGTAAGACCAATAGCCGCAAGCCTCCTACCGTGGAGGTCAAATTACGTTCTCACAGCCGTCGTGGACTATTCCAACCCCTCCACGAGTTGGTGCATGTAAGGCGGAAACGTTGCAGCTCCATGGCTCTGCACCTAGGAAAGCAGTAAGCTTGGAGGATCGTGCAGGGCTGCGGAGCCCAACCATGAGACGCTCTCTACCAATGTCTTTCTCCGGACCCGTCGTCGCCTAGTATTCAACATCAGGAGACAATTATACCGCCCAAAACAGCAATCTAAACAAAATCATATATCCCCAATCTACCGATCTCATAATCATCCGATCAACATCACACACTCGGCCAAAGTCTCGAACGCTATCCTGTGTATTCCCAAAAACTTAAATCGTCTATCATCACACTGCATCTTCATAGACTGACTAGGCCGGGAGATTGAAGATCCATATGGAATCTTTTGATTGATGATAGCCACCTATCAATTGTAAAGGATGCTTGAAATTTGGTTTGATCCCTACACATGACATTTCGTCGGCGGGTGCGTCAACACAACGAATGCTTAACATTTAGCGTTCTGTGGCGGCTCCTCCGCATCACCCCTACTTGTAGGATTACTGGCCTGTTGAGCACCTTTGGGTGACACTATCTTCATCTGTTTGAATTCTATACATTTGTATCAGTGTTACCTGCCAATTCTTCGGAACTTCTCTACTGGGGGTGCGACGGTCAAAAAAGGTCTCCACTCGCTGCGCATTCATGTCAACAACACATCAACCCTAACAAATGAAAAGCTTCTCCCTGGTATTACAAAATCTGACATTGTCTCTATGAAACCCCAAAAGAGATTGAAAGGGTATCATCTTTGTGTGAAACAAAAATCCTTTGTTTTCTATGAGAAGTAGAGTGGGGTTGAAAATGTGCTAAATGTTGGAAGCTTGTGTTACATTCCGGCGCAGGGAGTACTGGTTTCTGCGGAGAGAACAGCCAGCTTTTGCTGGAACCTGCTCCCCTTTTTCCCACCCCTCAGCAGCTTCATACTCCTCACGGATCTGTGCGAAATGGTCTACCAACCATGTTTTCTGCTCTTTTGTCTAAATGGTAAGTCCGGGATATGACTTTAAGAAAAGAACATCCTCTGAGAACACACCCTAGCTCCCTCAATTTTCCATGGAGCTTGGCTTACCATGGGTGACGTCAACACTGTACTCCAAATAGAGATGAAATCTCTGACAACTCCAACTTCACAAGCAATCGTTTTTCAGGTTTCAAGGATGGCTCTTCAACGAAAGGCCTAATCGACCTTGGTTACATTGGAGAAAAATTCACTTGGTGCAGGGGTCGTAACACTTCCACTTTTAAGGCTGCACGTCTAGACGTGCATATGCAACATGGAATGGAAATTGAGAGTCCCAGAGAAGCACATGTTACGGTCTCCCGATGTGGGCTCAGATCGCTCTCCTATTCTAATTAGACAGCAAAAACTAGGAGCAGGCTTGGGGCAAAGAGTTTCAAAGTACAATGCCATATGGGAAACCATCCGGGTTTTATTGATTTGGTTAGAAACAATTGGGATCCCAAAATTAGATTCGGACAAACACAAAAATCTTGGCCCACAAACTGGAAGAATTGGAATCGTGAAACCTTTGGCAATATTTTCCATCGGAAGAAAAGACTGTTAGCTAGGATCCAAGGGTGCAACGTAGTCTTACTTCTCGTTGTAGGCCAGACCTTCTTAAGCTGGAAAGGAAGTTGCAAAGGAACTCGAGATGAAGTTATTTCAGGAAGAATTACTATGGTTCCAGCGTCGGCGAGAGAATTGGATTGCTTCGGGTGACAGAAATACAAATTTTTACCATGCTGCCACGGAGACTAAGAAATCCTTGAAAAGGTCTCAACTCTTAAAGATGACTTTGGCAATCTGATCACGGATGAGATGAGATTATAAGTCATATTGCCACTTCTTCATTGATTATTCACTGAGGATCGCCCGGTCTCCATCTCATTCAAACCTTAGGTTTTTCCCCAGCTTGATCGAATCGGACTGGAGCTTCTCAATCAACCTTTTTCAATGAGGAAATTAAACAAGCCTCTTTTCGATATGCCAGCTTTTAATAGCCCAGGGCCTGATGGCTTTCATACTAGCTTCTACCAGCAGGCTTGGTCCGTTTATCGGAAAGCATCACTGAATTTGTTCTTAATTTTTTGTTGACAGGTAAAGCTGCCGGAAGGATGCAACGACACTTTCTTAACTCTCATCCCTAAGGTTCATAACCCGGAAACGGTTAGGCAACTCCGACCAATTGGGCTATGTAATACGGTTATAAAGGTCATTTCAAAGACTTTAACTTCAAGACTAAAAGAAGTTATGCATAAATTATTTGGCCAGCACCAATCCAGTTTTGTACCTGGGAGGCAAACAACGGACATCGTTCTTACTTATCAAGAAATTTTGAGCTCTATGAGGTCTATGAAAGGGAAGAAGGGCTGGATGATCCTCAAGATTGATCTTGAAAAAGCATTTGATTGGTTGTCACGGTGCTTTATCCAGTCAATGTTGCAACAAGTTGGTTTCAACCAAGAGTGGATAAGAAATGTGATGGAATGTATCACCACCACAAGGCTCTCAATTTCTTTGAATAGCAGAAAATCTGATTTTTTATCCCAGTAGAGGAATCCGTCAAGGAACCTGATCTCCCCACTTCTTTCGTACTATGCGTGGAGAGACTCTGTCACCACATTGATAGCCTAAGAATGGCTGGAAGTTGGGAGCGTATCAAGCTAACCAACGACGGACAGTGCCTAACGCATTTGTTATTTGCTGATGATATGCTCCTATTTGGGCATGCTACAGTTAGGCAGGCAGAGGTTATTAAAAAATCTCTCTAGAAATCTTCTACGAGGAGTCAGGTCAGCGTGTGAATCTTCAAAAATATATGGTTTACTTTTCTAAGAACGCCCCTCTGATCTTTCAGCAAGAAATCTCTATTGTCTTGGGTATGCCTATAGCAGACAGGTTGGAAACCTATTTGGGTGTTCCTTCTCTCCACGAACGTCTAAATAGCGATACTTTCGACGACCTAATATCTAGGTTCAAAATAGGACTATCAAGATGGAAGATGAAATCTCTATCCTTCGCAGGAAGAAGGATTCTTGCTCAATCGGTTTTAACGGCTATTCCGTTTTACACTATGAAGACTACCTTGTTTCCAATTGGGGTCACTAGGCGCATCGAAAGGATCATACGGGATTTTCTTTGGGTAGCACAGAGGCGTCGAGCTGTTGCAATCTGTGGCTCGGAATACGGTGACAAAGAATAAGGAACATGGCGGCTTGGGCATTAGAAATTTGGAAGCAATGAACACGGCCTTTTTAGAAAAGCTCGGCTGGAGATTGATTACAAATGAAGATTGTCTATGGGCCAAAATCATGAGATGCAAATACACCAACCATTAATAGGATTCGGCAACATGGCAAGCAAAAACAAATAGCTCCAATGCATAGAAGGGCATTCTCAAAGCAGTGCCAACACTGATAAAAGGTACTAGAAGTCTAGTAACGAACGGGATGAACCGCGATTCTGGTTGGATCTTGGATCGGGCATAGCCCCCTTGTTGAGTCAATCTTAGTAAACCTCCCTATGCCTGAGCTTTATGCTACGGTTTCTTAGTACTGGATTTCCAATTTAGGTTTGGGATTGGTCGAGACTTGAAAATATCCTACCACTAGATAAATATGATCAACTAGCAGCCTACTCCATTTGTGAAGATGAGGTTGGTTACGACCGCATTGGATGGGCAGGAGATAATGGCGATTTTTCTATCAAATCGGCTTATGCGATGGCCACTGACTCAGATCGCTTACAGGCAATGTCAGCATGGGAAAAAATTTGGAAGGTCAAGGTGCCAAGCAAGATACAGACATTCATTTGGCTAGCTAAACATGACCGCATTATGTCAAATGAAAATAGGAAGAAGAGGGGCCTAACAGATTCCAGCTCTTGTGAGTTCTATGGTTGCGATAATGAGACAATGGAGCATATCCTGCATAGCTGCCCGGGAAGCTGTCTCAGTTTGGAAGCCTGTCCTCCCTTGCATGGGCACCCCATGCCAAAGTCTACATTTCCAAGCTTGGCTTGAAACAGGTATGCGTGGCCTAATAAAGGGCACCAAAAACACAGGAGACCATTGCTTTGTTTGCTACAACAGTTTGGTGGTTGTGGAGATAGAGAAACAATAGGATATTCAGTGGGGAAGTTAAGTATGTGGGGTTTAAAAGGTTTTGGATTCAATCCCAAGGGTTTTGAAACTGCTAATGATTTCGAAAGGTCTATTCTACCAGAAATTTAAAAAGAAGAGATCATGGGAATAATAAGATGGCTTAAACCACCAAACGGGATGGATCAAGATCAACATAGATGGCAGTTTAATCCCTCTTCTACGAAAGCAAGTTGTGGGGGCCTGGCTCGGGATGATCGGGGTAGATGGCTGAGAGGATTCTTCTATGGCATCGGCGCAGGTTCAGCGGAAGTGGCTGAAGCTTGGGCTTTACTTAAAAGGAATCCAATTGGCTAAATTGATTGGTAGTAGCAGATCTGTTTTGAGAGTGATTCATGGGAAATTTTGGACCAGCTGTTATTCACAACGTGAGGCATTAACCAACTGCTGATTAACTTTTTTCTGCTGATGTGAAACGACAGAGCTTACTAACCAGTGGATGCTTGATCTGTCCCTATAATAACCAACAGAACAAAATCTGTTGCAGATGTCCATTCGCCAAGCAGTCGCTGCTCCAGACTCAGAGATGTAAGGAATCTCATTTCCCCCGGATCTTTGCTTGTTGTTGCGGATTCCTTGCCAGCAAGTGCTGCTCCAAGAAACTGGGATAACAGATCTTCATTTTCCCCCCGACGGACTCTTTGCTTTGCTATCCTCGACGATGAAGAAATGTCTACCACTGTTGGCGTTCCACATTGACCGTATACGCCTTGTATTGGGCTAACCCCTTCAAATTTTAAACCAAAGCAAAAAAAAAAAAAAAAAAGTGCGTCGTGGTTTGTGTTTAATGGCCTATGAGTATAATGCTTAAGTCTAGGGTTTTGTCACTAATGTGCCGTTGAGTCTGAGCTTAATGTAGTATTTGTTGAAACACTAAAAGTCTGTGAGCTTAATATTTAAAGTGCGTGCTTGTGACTTAATGCTAGCGCGAGTGTGCTTAACCTGTGCTTGGGTTTGTTTTAATCGTGCATGATTATTGTGCTAAGATCTAACACTTAAAGGGTGCGCATGTTTTCAGCTTAATCATTCCTTTCTTCCTCACGCGCGCGTTTTTTTTCTTTTTAATTCTTCATGATATTGAGTCGTTGATCTACATTATGATAAACGCTCAGATTCAAACCGCACAAAGCCGCACGGAGAAGAAGCAATACCCAGCACCCAGATACCTTATATATACTAATATATAATACATATACCAATCCTAAATAAGGGATTGATTTTATAAGAATAATCTCACCACAACTAACTAGAACTAGTACCAAGGATTTAATCCTTGCAGATAATCCACACACGTTGGTACGCCATAACCAAGAAAAAAATAAAACAGAGACGAGTTTCTAACCCAGAAGAAAACGAGTATAACAAAGGAAGCCGAGTCGTGTGCACACACACTACTCCTTAAACGAATTGACACCAGTCTGAGGTGCTAGGATAGTTGCTGACGTCAAGTTCTCCCAGGATAGAAACAGAATTACGATTGCGTTCGAGCAATAAAACAAGTGTACACGTCCAATCGTTTACGGAACGATATTTGGCATAATATACTTTTCCCTTGTAAACGGGATGCAGACGATGAGAAATTACAAAAGAAAGATATTTTAAGAGTGTAACTATATGTTCACTAAAATTCTGCCAACGCACCCATGTATTGTAGAAGATAGGGATACAATAGCATATTATTGGCCCATTTAACCAACATGAATCCAACTTTATATAATTGAAAATAACGTTTGAGAATCGTCGTACTTATATCGACAATCATATCAACCTCACCAAACTTGAATATCCGATTAAATTCGTACTCGACATAAGGACCGTTTCAAATAGTCTGAGGACCGAGAAGTAGTACAACCTAAATTTATGATTTGACTAGAAACCACACAGCGAGTGCGCCGCAAGCACGGAAATCGCGTGCGCAGCGAAAGAGACTCACTAAGGCATGAAAGGCCACTCCAATTCTCAATGCTAAATTAACTACCAAAGTTAATTACTCAATTCATGTCACTGAAAACTAAGAACAAATGAGCTACACCCCCAATTCTCCAAAAATAAGCTTTTTCAGAGCTTATCACTCTCGTAAGTGCTAGCACAATACTTAAATTCAAGCTTTCGTGTCTTAAGCTTCAAAGCTTACACAAAGCACATCCCGTGCTTAACAATTCATTAGCATAAAATGCTAATAAACTACTTGATTAATTATCCTTTCGTCATTTGGACTTCTCTCAAATAGGTTCACCTTGAGAATCAATTTCTCATTCACCTATTACCCATTTTGAGCCTACATTATATCAAATCCTTCGTCTCACTACAAAGAACCTGAATCCACTTTGACCCGACCCAAATCGGAAGTGGATCCTACATATATTTGTACCACAAAATAATCACTCAGAATGCCATTTTTGCTAAAAATTCCAACATATATTAAGGAAGTAACTAAATCTTTTGTTAACATTAGGTTTTTATTCGCCAAACGATCTGCGAACATAACAACTCACCCTCTTGTTAGGGATGCCATTTCTAGGACAGATCGTATCGAATGGGAAATTGTTCTATATCTACTGTTGGCTGATAATGCCTAATTTGGTTTAATGACATTTCTCGTTTTTATCAAAAAATAAGAGGTAATTGAATTTCATGGTCCAAAGGATTACTTAACTATCATCTTGAATGAGAAAGTTAATAAGCACCCAATTGTGAACAAGACTAAGCAAGGTCGATTATCCCTTCCTCAGGATAACCATGAGCCTCCAACACTCTTTGGCAAACACGCAATTCCTCGTGAGGTGAGAGACCATCTCAACATCTTGATCACACATTGGATAAGAATCCACGTCCGTTGTGAATTGTCTTTTGGTCCTCTCAACATTAGTAAAATGGAATATAATTATACGAGAGTTCAATTGATCTACATTATTCAGAATAATAAATGTTGGAAAAAATAGCATAAAGTAACACTTTAAATGGCTATTTTGTGGTACAAATATTAGTGGAGACCACTTTCATTTGGAGTTGGGTTAAAGTTGATTCGAGTTCTTTGAAGTGAGATGAAGAAATATATATATCGCACACTCAAAATGGATAATAGGTGAATGAGAAATTGATTAATAAAATAAACTCATTTGAATTGGAAAATAATCAAGCTGGAAAGGTTTCAAAGAAACTCTTGTCCACATTGGAAATGGATGTGGTTTTGCGCTATGTAGTATATTATTATATGATAGTTCATGATTTTCATATGCAATGTAGAATAGGGACTTTTATGTCGTCTCCTTATCTTGGACAGTCATAACTACCCTCATTGTATATATGTTGAAGCAGCTTGTAATCTCAGGATATAGAACAGAATAAACACTTTGTTCTTTCCTTTTTTTCCCTCTTGTTTTCTCATGTGAAGCCATCGTCATGGTATCAAAGCGATGGTGCGATTACGTCGCCGCTGTCTCCGGCGATTCCAGTCACGTTGCTACGGGCCAGTTGATCTGCCTCACGTAGCAACTCCTGAGAACGTTCCGCAGGGGAACGCAGCATCTCAAAATCAAAGGAATTTCAACACCGTGGATCTAGAGGATCTTCTCTTCTTCAACGCCAATGACAGTCCATCGGCGATCCTTGTGACTCCTTCATTAATAGGGAGCTCGAACTATGGCACTTGGAGTGTGTCTATGCAGATTGTGTTAGAAGTCAAAAACAAATGGACGCTGGTTGATGGAAGTACTACACCGCCGAGCAGAGAACATCCACACTATGCGGCATGGAGGAGGTGCAACTTGATGATCTGCTCTGGGATCTTCTAGTCGATGCATCCTTCTATAGTGCAGAGTGTGATGCACTTCAACAAACTAAGAGACATCTGGGAGGATATGCGCAGACGTTTCTCACAGAGAGATGCACAGCGTATCTCTAGCTTACATAATGAGATCCACAGCCTTAAACATGGAACTCTCTCCATCAACGAATACTATACTAAGAGCAGAACCTTGTGGGAGCAGATGAATAATCTAAGGCCAATTCCTCTTTGCAAATGCACTCTGAAATGCTCATGTGATCTCGTTGAAGTCATCAGAAGTCAGAGAGAAGTGGATCAGGTAATCTTTTTTTTGCAAGGTCTAAATGAGGATTATGATAGCTTGAAATCAAACGTGCTTGTTTTATATCCTTTGTCAGAGGTTTACAAAATTTTTGTTATGGCTGAAAAATTAGAAAGACAAATTGCCTTGAGAAATTTGACTCTAGGAAACCTTGATCTCAATCAATCTAATGCGGTTCAAAGCAATGTGAGTGAGGAAACTATTGATGCATCCTCATATAATGGCAGAAATTTTAATGGTGGTGCAAAGGAAAAATGTACTCATTGTGGCATGACCGGACACACAGTAGATATATTCTCTAAGAAACACGGATTTCCTCCTGGTTGGATTCAGGGCTATATATCCAAGGGTAAGCAGCCGGTCACAGTAGCAGTTTTGAATAACTCAAGACTTGGGAATAACCTTTGAACAGTTACAAAAGCTCATCTCAACCTTGCAGAATCAACCAACCCAGCCATCCAGATCATCTAGCTTGAATTTGGCTGCTACAATTGCCTTAACTCCTAAATTTGATGAGCTGCACAGAGATAATGAAGGCAAGCTTTCTATTAATTCCCTTTCCTTAAGTTCTTCTACTTGGATCCTTGACTCGGGAGCCACAAATCACATAGTGTGCTCCCTTGATTGTCTTACCAACTATCACATGGTGAATGGGGTTAAAGTGAACCTTCCCACTGGCCAATGCATAATAGTTGAGCATATAGGGGATATCAAGATTAATAATAGTTTATGCCTAAAGGAAGCACTGCATATTCCATCCTTCAAGTTTAATATTATTTTTGTGAGTAAGTTGATTGAAGATATTGCCCATAGACTGCTTTTCATGTCCAAACAGTGCATAATCCAGGGGATTCATGAGCAGATAGCTGGTTTATCTAGAGAGGAAAAAGGCCTATACATAATGGTGGAACCAAAATCACGGAATAAGCACTATGTTATGCAGTGCATTAGCCCGGAACTTTGGCATCAAAGGCTGGGGCATTTCCCAACCAACAAGCTTCATCTCCTTTGTGATATTGATACCTCAAAAGTTAAGAATGTAGCATGTGATGTGTGTCATTTATCTAAACACAAACAATCTCCCTTTCCTTTAAGAGCTACTAGTTCGAAAGTTTGTTTTGATTTGATTCATGTTTATATATGGGGACCTTTCCCATTTTGTTCATTGAAAGGCGAATATTTCTTCCTTAACATAGTTGATGATTAATCTCGGTGTACATGGGTGCATTTGATGAAAACTAAAGTTGAAACTAGACAATTTATGAAGAGGCCGGTTTCATGCATATGTACTTATTCAATTTTGTAAGATGATTAAGATCATTCGAAGTGACAATGCAGTTGAGTTTAGAATGGATGAGTTTTTCTCAGAAAGTGGTATTGTTTATCAATGTTCTTGTGCCAACATTCATCAACAAAATGCAGTTGTTGAGTGTAAGCATCAACACATTCTTAATGCTGCTAGATCACTTCATTTTCAAGCTCATCTTCTTTTGAATTTTTGGGGCCATTGTGTGATGCATGCAGTGTTCTTAATCAATAGGCTCCCTTCTCCAGTGATCAATATCTCCACTCCGTATCAGATGTTATATGGAAGCATCCCGGACATAAGATCCCTTAGAGTTTTTGGTTGCTTGTGCTACGCTGCCACTAATTCTAAGGCAAGGTATAAAATGGCTCCCCGGGGGAAAATTGTACATTTTTATTGGCATACCTGCTGGAATCAAAGGGTATTTGTTATATGATATGGATGAAGTATCTACTATTGTCTCTAGGGATGTTATATTTTATAAGTCTCGATTCCCTATGGCAGAGAAGGATATGCATAATCAGTTTCAATCTTAACAACCGTCTCTGCCCAATATTCCCACCTCCATGGATATAGAGATGCATGATCAGCATGTTCATGATTTTGGATAACCACAATTTAGCCATTAAATGGCTGATGTTAGTCCCTTACAGTCTCTTGAAGTTGAGAAAATTCACTCCGGCAGTCACACTCAGCGTCTCCAAGAAAACTCCCCTACTATTGCTACTCAGTCTCCTGAATCTGCCCAAGCTAGCATAAATTCAGCTCCTGCTGACATGCAACCACGTCGTTCAGACAGAAACAGACGTGTTCCAAGCAAGCTCCTAGATTGCGATGCAGCCACATCCATGACACATGCCACCTCACCTCACAATCTATCAAGAGTTATATCCTACAAACATCTCTCTTTGCCCCACATGAAGTTCTCCATGGCTATAACTTCCATCAAAGAGCCAAAGACCTATAATCAAGCCATTTGCTGGATATATATATATATATATATATATATATATATATTACCAATAATTTGAAAGGAAAAAACTTGTTTTAGACCGTCTCACGGGTCTCAATCCGTGAGACGGGTCGGATATTTGATTAATGAGGTCAAAGATCCGACCCATTAATCAGATATTCGACCCGTGAGACGGTCTCACACAAGTGTTACCTAATTTGAAATATATTAAAAATAAAAATAATTTCCAAATTGTGATATATATTTCAATAATTTAAATATACTAACCTATAATGTCTAAACTACACAATAATTCCTAAAATTCATAATATATTAACATTAATTCCTAAAATTTGAAATAATTAACAATAATTCGAAATATAATAAGAATAATTCCTAAAATACGCAATAGTTAAGGACGCAAATTATTGTATGGACCATGGTCCACACAATTGTGTGGACCATGAACATAAGGTACATTTTTAATATATTAAAAGTTCATTATTTTTGTGCTGAAGGTATATTATTTTTGTACTGAAGGTATGATATATAAAATAATTGTACCCTTAGTATATTAAAAATGTGCTTTCAAAAAATGTACCTTACGTACATAAATAATGTACCCTTCGTATATTAAAAATGTACATTTTATTTATGATCCACACAATTGTGTGGACCATGGTCCATGCAAATCAAGCCAAGATGTTCCCGTGTCGTAGACGTGGGAAAGTGCATGCGGGTCAAGATTGTCACGGTCAAGCGTTCCGGTGTTTTCGTTGCGGAGATAGGGGTCATAAGGTCGCCGAGTGCCCTCAGCAAGCCAATCAAAGAGCGTTGCCGCCACCCCCCAGGAGCCGGAGGAGCAGCAGGAGGTAGCTCAAGCTGTGGAGCAGCCGGGACCAGGACATCGGGGAGAGTCTTTGTGATGGGGCGATCGCAAGCGGAGACCGATGGCTTAGTGGAAGAGGGGCTAGCAGGTAATCTTTTCTAGCCTACCCTTGTCTTTAGAATGCATCTTGTTCCTTATTTCCCATGTGTGTTGTCATGTTCCTTCGTTGTCTGTTTGAGTTGCCTTGTTACCTTTGTCACATTTCCCAGTGAATGATTCATTTGATTATAGTTGTAACTTCTTTGATGAATAATTCTCTTAGCTTTATGTGCGAGTCTTTTTATAGAAGCTAGTTGTTTGTCCCTAAAATGAGTCATGCTTGGGTTAATTCCATATTCTTTGCACAAGGATATTTTGCAAACCTTCCTTCTTGTGAGTCGCCTAAATTTATCCAAGTATTCTTGAGTTTGGGAATAGAAAATTCATAAAATCCTTTCTTGTGTAGCCTAAAAAAACAAGTAAAACATTTACTAACAAGCTTTGAGTTTTGAACCCAAGTGTACCATTTGCCAACCCAACCCTTTAACCACTTGAGCTAATTATATTTCTTAAAATTTACCCAATTTTAATTCCATCTAAACCATAAATTCTCACTTTACCCAAATCCCCAAATTAATCATCTTCTTTCCCAATTTTCCCCAAATCCCTAAATCCCAAATTTTCTTTTTCTCTCCCCTATCCCTACCCGTGAGTCAGCCGAGACCAACCCCCTCTCTCAACCCGTCGCCACCACCTGCCACCGCCGGACCCCATCGCCGTCGAAGACCAAGCCGTCGCCGTCGTCTGCTGGAGTCGCCATCTGTCGGGAGTCGCCGCCGTCGAGAAAGAGAGCAGCGAGAAGAAGAAGAGAGAAAGAAGAAGAAAGTTTTTGTTTTCTTTTGTTGAGCTTTGGTCATCTCCTAATCATGCCTAGAAGATCAAATTTGGCTAGAAAGATAGAATGGGTGGATGCCCCTTATATCGTTCTTGAAGGTAAAGCTTTCGACCCGGATCTTTCTCTAGTTTGTTGTTGGATATGCTTAGATTTCAAGGGTTGTTAGATGGGTTCCTCGCCATAAGGGCCGAGACATACCCAAGTTTGGTTAAGGAATTTTATCGTCACATGGTTGTGACAAAGGATGGTGGTAAGCTTGAAATAACCTCTAAAGTGAGGGGTGTGAATGTGGTTTTGTCTGAAAAGAGGCTAGCTCAACTTCTGAGTTTATCTGCTTTGGGAGTTGCTCAGTACAGTGGTAACTCGTGGATTAGTATGGATACCATGGGATACCGGGACTATTTGAGTTATTTGTTGGGTCGCACGAGTGGTTTCACTCAAGCTTCAAGACTGGAGAAGAAGTGGTTGTTCGTTGAGCAAAGGATTTTAGGTAATGCTTGTGTCAGATTGTTTGTTGCCCAATTACAACAAAAGTCGGTTGTTGGGAAAGTTAGAATGCACCTTTGCTTTCATGCCTTAAGAACATGGTAAAGTTCAATCTGCAGACTTTGATGTTGCAACATATGGTCTTCTGCCTGATCACAACCGAAAGAGCCTACCGTATGGTATGGTGTTGAGTGGGGTTCTTGTCAAGAAGGGTATAAGCGTTGATGGTTGTTTACCGAAGCACGTAGGAAAGATGGTGTTGGATGCCATCAATCTTCGAAGTTGCAACTTGTTTCAGCTGGATGATGGTGATTATCTCACTCTTGAAGAGGTTACAAGGAAGTCTGCTGAGGAAAGAGCTGAGTTGGTAGTTGAGCTTGAGATTCATGCTGGAAAGTTGAACCTTGTGGTCCAGAGCTTGGGAGGTGATGAAGAGAGCGAGGGTGAAGCAAGCCATGAAAAGAAGTGGAAGCGCTAGAAGCTGCCGAGGCCAGGGAAAGTGATTCCGAGAGTGAAGAAAATCAAAGAAGAAGAGAATCCTGCACCAAAAGGTAGCACGATTCCATGACGCACGGAGGAGCTTGTAGTCAGCTTGTTATGTCAACGAACCGATGATCGAAGAAGGCTTCGCTTTTATGAAGACGCAATTTGTTTCCGTCCACCAGAGGTTAGATCAGATTGAGGCCAGCTCAAGTCGTAGAGGAGGTATGACGAGGAATCCCGGGGAGCACCGACGAATCTGAGAGCGAGTCGTTCTAGCTCGGTGTTGTGGTAATCCATTCACCCTTTCCTTAGCTTGTTGCTTATCTTTCTAGTTGTTCTTAACGTTGTTAATTGCTGTTTTGCTTGTGTGCTTGTTCTTGCCTATTTGTTTGGTTGAGTAGTTTATTTTGTGGTTTGTGCTTCGAGCTAGTTGTTTAGATCTTGAGTGTTGGGTAGAAGTTGGTGTTCTGTTTGGTTTAGAGTTTGATGTGCTCAATATCTCCGTTGGTTAAATTCTTTCAATCCTTGTATCGATATAACTTCTTGTTATTTTGATGTCTTTTGAATCCTTTGAGTTTGATCAAAAGAGGATGTTCTTGACACTCTTGTCACCATTGTTGTTCCATTTCACCGTTTGTTTTAATTCGTCGTACCAAGCTTCGGGGGACGAAGCTTCTTTGAAGGGGAGAGGATGTGACACCCCGTAATCCAAATTCGATTAAGGGGTTAACTAAGTAATTAATCCTAATTCAATGGTAATTTTAATTCCTTAAATTCCTGAAAAAATTCAATAGTCGGGGATAGTAATTGACTAGTCAACCCAAGTCCAAATGTTCGTACCTAAAGCTTTGTGAGTAGTTCCCTTGTTCCCTTACACATTTCATCTTAGTAAGGGTAAATAAGACATTTCCTTGGAATAGTTCTTTCAAGCTAACCTAAGAGACACATTTAATTTCTCTCAAAACACTCTTCAAAAATCATAAGCTCTCCATTCTCTCTAAAAGCTAGATAGCTTCTCTTTCAAGCCAAATCTAGCGCTATCAAGATCTTCAAGTTTGTTTCAAGATTCCACCTTTCCTACTTTTGAGCATCTAGGAGGGTAAGATCTAAGCTCATTTTGTGTTTTTAGTGTTTTCTAAGGTATCTTTTTTAAAGGTGAAATCTTTATGATGTTTTGGTGTGTTCTTGAAGTGGTGTAAAAAGGGGACCTTGTTAGGAGCTTGTGAATGTTGTAAGTGAAGGTAAGTCTTCAAGAGTAACTCATGCTCTACAAAATCTATTTTGCTTACCTATATTGATGATTTGTGGATTTACATGTAATTTCTATGAAATGTAGGTGTTTGATGCATTGTTTGTGAAAATGCATATCTAGAGCTTGTTTTAGGGTTCATGTATGCCATTGCTTGGTATTCCTTTGTTCAAGTCATTTTGTTGTATTTGGTGAGATTTGGCATGTTTTGGACTTGAATTTGAGCTTGGTGTTGAAAATCCCCGAAGGGATTATTTTGGTACAGGGTGTGTACCCAGCGGCGAACGGTAGGCAAGCGTCCACCCGCCCCCCACCCGGGTACATGGTGGTGGGTGTGGTACCCGCGGGCGGAACCACGGGTGGGGGTCCACCCGTGGGCCCACCCGGAGTACATATGTTGGTTGTTGGGGATTTATTCCCGTGATTCTTTTGACTCGGTATTTGGTCTTTTGACTTCCCGATGTTCTTTTGTGGAACTATTTGAGTGTCTTCTTGATGTTTCGTATGTCTAGAACTATATGGTAGGATCCATGTAGGTTTTGGTGTCTTGAATCGTGCTAAGTGTTCAACATTGTGATTTCGTTGAACCGTGATGAGTCTTGTGTGTTCTTCGGAACTATGTTTGGTTTACCCGTTTGATAAGCATGCTAGTTCGGTGTTTAAATACTAGCGTGTGTGTTTTTTTGTCTTTTCTATTGTTGATGATGACTTGTGTTAATCATCGTTGTTGTTGGACTGTGATCCATTCCTTTATTGAGTATGGTTTCATATCTTCGTTGTGATCGTTGATTGATTCCTGTTGTAGTGTGTGTGTGTGGCTGTACCTGGATTGCACGATTAAGTGGTATGGACACTAGTCACCAAGGTACGGCAGTGGTCCTCGTGGTGGCCATGACGTGATTCTGGAGTTTGTGACCTGAGTGATGGTTCACGTATTTTTTGGGTGGCATGTGTATGCTGTGTGGTGTGATCGGTACCCTCGTGTACTATGAATTGGTGGTCTTGTTGAGGGTTGTTGGTGGGGGAACGACGGTCCCGGGAGGAAAAGGTTGGACTTGGTTGGTACTGGAGTTTGGGGACTATAAGGTTGGGGTAGAGGTTGGAGTAGCCATAAGGTTGGAACCGGGCATAAGGAAGCATATCAATTCGTGATGGGTGATGTCACGAAGGTTGTGTAGCCGTTGTTGTGTATTTCTCTATTTGTGACATGTGTTGTCACAAAGGCATGTGTTGTCAATTGGTTGTGTCCTTACTCTCTTGTGTTATGCATGTCGGGTGTTAATCTATGTGTTGATGGTAGATTATGCCTTGAGCGTTCTTGTGAGTCGTTATTACTTCTTGTTGTCATTGGGATGTGTTCCCGTTCTTGGTTGTGAGTGATTGAGTCTGTGTGTTTCTGCTCTTGGTTTTTGAACTTATATATATTATATCCATTTTGAAAATGTTTTATATATATATCATATTATGTATGATACTTAACAGGTATTGTGGTTACCAGCATCATTCGCTGACCGGCGTCGTCCC
>VALG01004035.1:0-11988 GCA_009835305.1 Ipomoea purpurea | reverse complement strand
TCATGTTGAGTGCACTGCGGTCTAAATAAGGACACTGAATTTGCTCCCGTGTTAAGTGACCGTTTGAAATAGAGATGGGTGTGGATCTAAATGGTGTGCGGAAAGAGGATTAGACTGCGTTTCTCTCCACCACAAGACGCGTTATTCGCCTGGTTATTATTAACTTTAGCAGGGTTCAGTATCCTGTGTCTCGGCAATTCTCATTCGGTAGTTTTCGTGATATCACGTGCTTCATAAATCATAATCTCAATGTCATTAGCTTAAGATTAATCGCAACTATCTCTACAGCGATGGAAAACACAAAAGTAAATTCGTTAGAGATTGAACACCAAAGGAAAATGCCTACAATGGCGATTATAATGAAGAAACCATATAAAACATAGATCTTTAAGATAGATTGATTAGAAATATCATCAATAATATTATTAAGTATAGATTGACATATTGAATTGATCACTTCTACAAAATAATTGTTTTTGATGGTGATGGAAAATAGGGTTTCATTAAACAAGTTTGTTTTAAGTAAGTAAGTTTTTTGATGTTTAGTATTTCATCTCACCAGTTAGACGTGTAGGCTGAAAAAACATAATTATATAATGATGATATGGTGATCGTGGTGGGCATTTGACACATCTTAACTGAAATATGAGGTGGTGTATGTAGAAGAGCCAAGATTTTGAGTAACTATCGCTTGTCTATTAACCTAGCACGTATATTTTAAGTTAAGTATTTGAACTCTTTATCTTTAAAAACAAGAGAGCTCATCATCGCAACTAAGATGGATCGCTACATGTACATGAAATAACACTCCCACCTTTCCAGAATTGCGAGGAACCAAAAAAGATCATGAAGTCCAAACGTTGTTTCGAAAACTAAAATCTACCTACTCAGCAATTAACCGCTCTATAAGACAGACTAGAGCGTAAAAGCTTGATTTAACCTCTATTGTCGCTAGCATGAATGCTAGATCCAACATAGGAAGAGTATAGATGTGTGAGTCTACTGCATGAATTATGGAACAGTTTTATACAAGACATTTTTTTGGTTTTTATGAGTATAATAAATAGTACTACTTTATTTTTTATATAGAAATAGTTTGAATGTACATATAATGTGAGATATGATAATATATTTTATTGTAATGGAATAGTAAAGGGATGAAATATAATGTAGGCTATTTCATATTAATAGTGGTATCTTTTAGTGATGATAAAATAGGAACTCAAAACTCACATGGTGAATGTAAATTGTATAAGTATACTGCTTTTAACTAATAATACATTCTCACAATAAAGATTCAACAAATTTAAAAAGGCGAAATAAGAAAACTTAGATATTAATCAAAAAGCACAGGTACGACCATCCATGTAACAGATTAGAGAATTAGCAAATGATTTCTTGCATTTGTGCTATTGGCATTCTATCGATGCGAGTTGTAATGGAAGTTGCCAGTTCATCAAACCATAAGAACATTAGAATTACATTACCATGTCGTACTTAATTAATTCATTTCGGCTTGGAGAGTGTTGGGACCGGATTTTGGTGCACTGGGATACACTAGAGTTATTCACTCACCCTTCCCGCGCTCTCTAAAACGGATGGTCTTACCGTTCCCCTTCGTTGATAAACTTAGTAATAAACGAGATGATATATCGCAATAAAGTGTATTCAAATAAAAGACCAACGAACATATATTGGGCGATACATCAAGAGGAACTTGTAAGAGATCTGTTTGTATTTATTTGCAAAGCAAACCTAAAAATTTTCTCACCATAGTGAGATCAATGAAGTCATGATAGTATAAATGTGTGTATGAAATAGAAAGCTGACAGTATAAGGTCAACAATAAACGTATAGATATAAAATGAAACTTGAGATACAAAATATCCAAGTACTCACATTACCTTCCAAACGTGTACTAAACTATAAGTCAAAACTCACATGGGAGCTTGTACTACAATTATAAACCAACCACTAACTTCCAAAACAGACAACATAGATCATATGGTTAAAAGGATATTGTTAGCTTTCTGCAATCTTTATATAATTAATTAGGTATATACGGTGTTATACTTGATAAGACAGCGTATGCAGCATAACAGAAAATGTAATATTGAACTTTACAATCTTTTGTCTTCTATGGAAGACTATTTTGAGTGTAGGTATATTGGTAATAACATTGAATGAAATGTATTATCCGAAATCGTATAATTGCTAAATTGTTTTTTGAGCTGAAGATCTAAACAGGTAAAGACAACTATAATATGTTGAATAAAACGAAGAAAAAGTTTATAGCGTCTTATTGAAAACTATGGATGGTAAAGACGCCTATATAATCCGTTTCTTTTTATTAAATAAATACCTAACTATCGTTTTTTTTATGCATAAAGTGCATTTTTTATACGAAATTTACAATAATAGTAGCAAGGCCTTGTAGGTGCAAATCAATCTTATTATATAATTACAGTAGACCACTCTATTTATACCTCAAAACAACATTTAAAAAATGGCCATATTGCGGATAAATAACCAGATTCATACAACACCAATCTAGTTGACGTAGTAAGCTAAGCTCAACTCTTTAACAAGCAAAATGGCAAGAAAAAATAATATAGTGTGAACAATCCAAATTACGGTGTCAAAAAGAAATGTAGCAGAATACGCTATCGGTTGCACTACATATAATTATAAACTGGTATGAATGACAAAAGGAGTAAATAAATTAAGAGTGAGCATTACTACGATAAGAGAAACGTATATGAGAATGAAGAAGAGTAACAAGAGTAAAAAAGAAAAAAAAAAAAGAAAAGCTGATCTTATTAAAGAAAATACATAATAATATTTTTAATGAATATTAACAGTGCAAAAATATCGTGACAGAGACATAAAAAGGGACTGTAGCATATAAGATGTGCAGAAAGTATTTGTTCAAATGGAGTTAGGCAAATAAGCAATATGAAAAATGACAGGAAAGATATACCCCACTTTACAAGCTAATATACAATACATACCTATTCGATTGCGATAGAATGAGTCTCAAATTTCTCTCTCTATATCTTCCTCCTTCCTCATAGTTTATATCATTCAGGTGAAATCCTAAGGCTCAACTATTCCTTTCCAAAATTGAGAAATAGTCTTTCAATAGATCTAATACGAGTAACTATCTTTACTTAAAACTAAAATCACATTGTTAATCAACAAATCTTTATTTTCTTACTTCAGTGTACCAAGCTAGTTTGAGCAAATGATAAAAAGCACTTATCGTGTGGGAGTCTAGTAAGGTTTAGAAAAGAGATAAAGTGATGTTCAATATAGATTGGAATCTTCTTTATGCGATCCGTGATGCGATTTGGCGATTGGTAGCCTGGCATATAAAAATAATAAAAATACAATACGAGAGACCATATCTTTAGAAGTCAATAAGAAACGCAAGTGTAAGACTTTATATATGCAAAGAATATATCAGCCATCTTTATTCCATTATAAAATAATTCTTTCAACACGAATCATATATAGATCGAATTGATATGAGCTTAGTTCTAATAAATAAATAATAGAGATATCAATTATATCAACACAAAAACAAGACAGAAAAGAACTACTAAATAGATAAATAAAAATAACAAAATCAACGCCCATAGCCAGCTCGACGCTCTATGCCCATTTATCCTTTTTCTTATATCTCCGCCATAACTGAGGAGCTTTTACATGATGTCTATATCTACGCGTATCTTATACTTTTTATGCCTTTCTCCTTATTTCAGACCCACTAAAACTAGCAACCAATCAACTAGAACATTTGGAGTTGCACTAATAAACCAAAAATATAAAGGTACTAATAAGTAACCTCCATTAATAAAGTACCTAAAATCAACGACCATAAAAAAACTATTAAGTAAAAATATACTTATTAAAATATGTAAATTATGAAAAGCTCAACTCACATATATATCCTTAATCGTAATACTTCAACATATAGATGGCTGAACTAGTAGTCTTGTGAGCTGTGCGTCAATCATAGACAATTATGTGTTTAAATCAGATTAACAGAGAATTAGCTACAGAAATGGAATTAGATCAGATTAGGATAAAATGAGGAGCTTGAGTCAACCTCTCCGAGGCGAACACTAGTAACAGCTTATGGTTACAAGTAAAAGTGGTAACCTTAAGGATATTAGTACATAATGAAAGATATAGTGAGCACGATTTCCTGAGCTTCCGTATCAACATGAGTAGCATAGCTTCCAAATTATGAAATAGCCCGGCATGATGAGTAACATATTTGATGGTATAAATTATAAAAAGATTAGACCTGTTGCGAGCCTCTTGTCATCTTTTTAAAGAAAGAAATAAAATTAAAGAACTCTCAAAAAAAAGGTCGTTCATGCGTAAAAATGCATAGATCAGTTTGCCCATTGATACTGGAATAGACTTCTAATATCAAAAGGAATATAGTGTCGCTCGAAGATCCGAAAAAAGAAGGAAGAAGAAAGTCCGCGATCGGCAGCTAGAGAAGAGAAGGTCGTTGCAGATCTGAAGCTCATAGTTTGAGTGTCCTACACTGCCGCGCTGAATAGTTTGTCGCCACCATTGTAGGAGATGATGGTAAGTAGTAACTTAAAAAGATGGCATGAGAGGTGAACGACACAGCTGCTGGTACAGGGTGAAGCTAAGCAAAGGAAGAAGCAAATGAATCTAGAGATGTATAGTACGTTGAAACTAATATCGAAAGTGAAGAATAAATGACTTAGATATTTTTTTTAAATTCACTTAGTTGAGCATACAAGTCTTGACAAAAATATCAAGTAGTGTTATAATCATTCTAAAAATAATTTATTTTTTAATCTAGCTATACAAGTCTTGACTAATATATCAAGTATGTATAATATTCACAATTAAAATAAAATAAAAAATTGACAAATTATGCGTTTTACTAGCCAAGTAAAGACCTGTAAGTATTTAAATATTTACAAAACTGCCACCGTAATTTTTTTTATTACTTTACAAGTCTTTAGTTAACATAGTAAAGACCTGTATTTTTTTGGTCAAATCTCTACTAGTGTAGCTAGCTAGCTAACAACAACAGACTAAACAACTAACTCAAGCACCTAGCAAATAGCTAAGCAACAAAGCAAAACAAAACAAGAAACACACAAACAACAAACAAGCAAACACAAGCTACAAAAGCTAAGAACACCCAAAAAAACAAACGAGAAACAAACGGGGTTACCACAACACCACTAGAACTCTTCACTCTCAGACTCTGATGCTTCTTCAGACTTTTCCTCCTCAGCTTCAGCTCGGTGACTAGAACTAGCTTCGAACCGATCTAACTTTGATGCACTGCGGCAAACTGCGACCTCACAAACGCAAAACCCTTGGTGATCAAACAGTTCTGCTGACGAAGCAAAGAAGAAACATCCTTATCTCTTTTGGTGCGGACTTCTCTCCTTCTCCGACTTTCCTCACTATCTGATTCACTTAACTCAGCTTCAGCGGTCTCCGGTGCTCCTTCTCCTTGATCAGCTTCTTCCTCAACTTCTTCATCACCACCCAAACTCTGGACTGCAAGGCTCAACTTTCTAGCATGGATCCCAAGCTCAACAGCTAAACTCTGCTCTCTCAACAGGTGCTTTCCTAGCAACCTCTTCAAGCGTGATTACTCACATCATCTCAACTGAAAAAGATTACAACTCCGGAGATTGGCGGTATCCAACACATCTTTCCACAGCTTTTGGAGAAAACTATCCACACTAACACCTTTCTTGACCAAATCCAACTTAGCACCATCCCAATACGGCAAACTCTTCCGGTTGTGATCCCGGCAAAACACATGTTTTGCATCTCAAAGCAGGAAGATTGAACTTAACCATATTCTTCAGACAGAAAGCAAAGGTACACATCCAACTTACCAACAAACTGCTCTTGTTTGTTATTGGGCAACAAGCAATCTGACACCAACATAACCAAGATCCTTTGTTCCGCAGACAACCACTTCCTTTCCGCCTCGACGCTTGAGTGAAACCACTCGTACGGCCAAACAGAGATAACTCAAATAGTCACGGTACCCATGGTATCCGTACTAATCCAAGAGTGACCACTGTACTTTATATTTATTCCGGTAGCAGACAAACCAACAACTGGCTTAACTCTTCTCAGCAACACAACTTCAGCACTCTGACCTTAGAGTGATCTCAGCCTTTACCTTCTTTGTCAAATTACTATTAGATAAAACTCTTTTACCAACTTCGGTAAGTCCGTCCCTTATTGGCGAGACAACATACAAAAACTTGAAACTTAGCAATCAACAAGACTTGAAAATTCGGATCAAGCTTTAACCTTAACAAGCACAAGGTAAGGGGTATCAACCCCATTCCACTTTATTGAAACTTGACTTCTAGCATGGTGAAGATGATCCAAAAGCTCAACAAACAAAGCCCCAACTCCTTCTTTACAACACTCACAACTCTCTCTCTCTCTCTCTCGACGACACGATATAGCGGCGGCGACAAGCTTCTGGCGGCGAGGCTACGACGAACTCCGACGGCGACACGGCGAGGCTTCCGGCGGTGACGGGCAGGTGATGCGACGGGGTGGGTGGTTCGGTTAGCTCACGGGTAGATGAAGAAGAAAAGAACTTGGGGAAAAACTAGGGATTTGGGTGAGATTGGGGGAAAAGATGATTAAATGGGGATTTGAACAAAGAGGAATTTCAAGGCTCAAAAGGAATTAAAATGGGTTAAGTTCCAAGAAAGATAATTAGCTCAAGTGGTTTGGAAAATGGGTAGGAAAGCAATTGGCTAAGGTTCGAAAATTATTCTCAATGTTTATAAAGAAATATTAAGCTCAACTATTAGGCTACACAAGGAAAAAATTTTGGTTAGGAAAGGCTATTTTTCCAAATCAAAGAACTTGGAAAATTTAGGGAAAGACAATGGAATTGTTGTAAGAACAACCAAGTGCAAAGGTGAAACCGAATTGGGCTGGAAAATTTAGGGAAAGACACACAGAATTGTTGTAGAACAACAAGTGCAAAGGTGAAAGAATTGGGCTAAGCACAAGATAACTCAAGGTTAGGTGCTACCACGAAACAAGATGTCAACTAAGGAAAACACTTACAGAAAGAGTCTATAATAAGCATCCATGAGACAAGCAAGGAAACAAGCCAGGTTGCCAACAAGAAACCTACGAAACAGGATACTCCAGGGCTTTGCAGAAAGACAATACGGAACAGGATACTCAAGAGGCACAAAGAACAAAAGGCAAAAGGACAAACCTCACGGAAAAACAGGATAGGCTCAACAAAAATGGTTACCTGCACTCTAAGAAAGGTTATCCAAGGAAAGGGCTCCAAGAGAGATTCGTTTCACGGAAAAGCTAGGTAAAAAGGTTTACGAATTAAATCAAGGGACAAGGTTGGAAAGAAGGGGATGAAGTTACGTTCAAAGGAATAAATTGCAACTTAGGAATAAAGGTTGCCATTTGCACAGAATCAATTAGGAAGGAAAAATACGAGGCTCGCAAGATAGAAAGAATTTCCGTAAAAGGCTTTTGGTCTCACAAGTTAAAGAGGCGAAACGCTTAAGAGGGTTAGGATTACGAAAGGGTAAGAAAAGATAATCGTTCGAGAAGGCAAAAGGGTTTCACGATTCCGGCGAAACTATCGCTTGAAGCTGAGAAAGAGCGAGCTGCTCGTTGGTCGGGGCTCTGGGGGTGCGGGCGGAGGCGAGGAGGTGCATCGCACAGTGCTACACACAGTTAACACAAAGCAGCATGCAAGCAAGGCAGAAAACACACACATTCACCTCGCAACATAGCGTCTAGAGGAGCCTTAACACTTGCTTCTTAAGGTGGTTTACAGAGTCTTAGATCACCTTAAAACTTAGAAAGGACTAGCTTAACCTTCCTAGGTCTAACATAGGTCTTGATACCACTGTAACACCCACCGACAAAGTCTTAAGACACATCTTAACTGCAGATCAAGTACACAACTATCAAGCGGAAGATAAAATATACTTGGAGTATAAAACATCCATAATGCCGTGGTGTTATGCCACGTACACCACACATGGATCATCCCTTTCGGCGACATCTGCAAGGATTACAAACTCAAAAACAAAACTAAACATAAGCAGTCAAGTACGGGCAGCAGCACAAAACACTGTCGTATGGGAACTGTTAATGTACGCTCTAGAATCGCGCTCACACCTGAAAGATAAAAATAATCGGGACGCCGGTCAGCGATTAATGCTGGTAACCACCAATACCGTTAAGTACATAAATAGTATATATAATAGGAAAAAATTTTCAACGAATATAAATATACTACACTATACATATTATATATATATATATAATTAAAACCAAGATCATGACAAACAAGACTGGATATCACAAGGCCAAACCGGACACATCCAACCACAAAGCAATCACACACAAACGATAGATCATCAACGCAACACTGCCAAACACAAAACTCCGTGTACACACGTTTCACGAGAGAAGATAACTCACCACACACCGGCTTCACAAGCCCTCCTTGTGACATCACGCATCACGATTGATATGCGCTTCCTTATGCCATGTTCATACCTTATGGTACCCCACTTATCTTCTATGCCACCATTACCGTCCGGAAAGCCCTGTACCCTTCTGAGTCCACCATTGTTTCTTCGGACCGTCTCCCCGTCCCTAAACTATTAACTACAAACAAAACACCAATTTGTGGCACACAGGCCCGAATACACAAGTTATCTCCCCAATACCCAGAACTTGCCTCCCATGAATTCACGTCACGGCACCACGAGGAGCTGCAAACTTGTGACAAGCGTCCATACCCTGTCGTGCAATCCAGGTAAGCCACACACCACACCTCATCACTCAGAACAAACAACGGATTGCAAGAAAAGGTACGAAATACTCAAAGAGAAGGGTTACTACCAACGACGACAACGACGTTAGCATTACGATAATAACTAGCAAGCTCAACAAGAGAAACTCAAATAGTTCCGAGAATCACAGACCACAACGGTTTAACAAACACAATGTTGACACATAGCACGATTCGCAACACAAAGGCTCTCATGGATACCTATCAAGAAGCTCTAGACCTACGAACATCTAGAAGACGCTCAAAGAGATCCAACAAAAGACGGGAGGTCAAAAGATCAAGACCGAGACAAACAAAACACGGGGACAAATCCACCACAACTCCTTTGTGTTCCCCGCGGGTGACCCACGGGTAGGCCCTACCCGTGGTTTGCCCGGGTACAACACCCACAATCCCGTGTACCGCGGTTGGGCGGGGTAGGCCCCTCCCCGCATTCCGCCCGCGGGTACACACTCCTGTGTAACCAATCCCTTCTGGGATTTTCTCCTTTAAACACAAATTCAAGTCCAAAACATGCCAAATCTCACCAAGCACAACAAAATGACTTGAACCAAGGAAAATGCCAAGCAATGGCACAAAGGAAACCTAAACACAAGCTCTAGATATGCAATATCACAAGATAAATGCATAAACTCTCACATTTCACAACAAAGAACATGTAGAATGCCCAAAATCATATATAGGTAAGCAAAATAGGTTTTGTAGAGCATGGGTTACCTCTTGAAGACCAAAAGACTCTTCTTACACCACAACAAGCTCTCCACTAAGCTCACAAGCAAACCCACTTCAAGATCAAACCAAAAAATCATAAAGATCCAACCTTTAACAAAAAGACAACTAAGATGGAACCAAAAAGACTAGACAAGCTTAGATCTTACCCTTCTAGATGCCCAAATAGAGGAAAGATTGAATCTTGGAAGCAAACTTGGAATCTTGACAAAGGCTCTTTTTGGCTTGAAGAACAAGCTACTCTTGTTTCTAGAGAGAGATGGAGATATTTTTTGTATGGAATGTAAGGGATGAAATGAGTAGTCTTTTAGGTTTAGGTTACAAAACTAACTCATGGTGAAAAGACAAGGTTACCTTACTAACTCTCAAAAAGTGTAGGAACAAGGGAACTACTCTCAAAGCACAAGGTACAACTCCACTTAAAGATTGACTAGTCAAATTCTAGTCCTTGAGTATCAAAAATCAGGATTTTAGGAATCAATTCCTCAAAAGAAATAGAATTAATTACTAAATTAAATTCATGGCTCTGGAATGTGGATTTTGGGGTGTCACACTTGCTCTGCTGTTGATCTCCTCCTACTGTTGATTTATCAAGTCCCAAAAAGTCTGGTAAAATAGGAGGAGTCCCTGTCTATGCTGCCACTTCTTTAGAAGAGAACCTGGAACATGTGCGGTATTTTGCTCGGCTACCAACCTCTTCAATCCTCAACCTTATCGAGTGATTCATCCCTCATAATCCTCAAGCGAAGACGATAAGATACTAGCTGAGGTGTATGGATCCCAACCACCTTCATCTGCTGCTCCTACTGTTTGAGGGTACTGCTCACCCAGATACCACAAATTTCACTATTCGAGAGATCGTGATAATATTTTGGCAGCTTGTCTGCAAAATGTTTTCGATTCCAGCCACTCGGTGACTCCAATTCCATCCCCGACCAAAGAAACTGGGGAGAACCAAAAGGAAAAATTTCCGGCAAAGGTTGTTGTTGAAACCAGTGCTGATACTGCTGATGTTGAACCGCCTGCGAAGAAGAGAAAGCCAAGTGAAACTGCTAAGCCTGAAGGTGATCCGCCAATTCAACAGGTGTTTAAAACTTTGCGCTCATCGGTAAAGCACAAAGGACCTACTGCTGTACCATCTGCTTCTGTACCAGCCCCTTCTGTCAAAAAGGGCAAGCCATCCACACGTTCAAGAGGATGTAGTGTCACTCCTGAGGGCCAAACCTATTGACGACACTGATTTATAACTTCTGTTTATCGGCCTCATTTTGTATCTCCTGCTGCACAGACCAAATGGCCACAATGATTAGAAGGGAGCTTCATTGTCCAACGAACAGTGGACGAGAATCAGCTAAATTTCAGTTTTGATATTCTACCTCTATTAAATGAAGTTGGATTGCTGAAAACAGTCACAGATGTCTGCCCCACTCCAAACTGCTCCACTTATGAATTCTATTGCAATCTCAATGATGAGATTGATTTTCTAACAGGGCCCACGACCAATGCAAATTTTCATCAGAGGAAAGTGATATGTGTTTGGACCTGATATGATCATTGAGGTACTATGGGTGCCTGTAGTGCTAGAGAAGAAATGTTACTGATTGGGACTTGGTGGCCAAAACTCTTACGGTGGTCAGACCACATCTTGGCCAAAAGAAGGATAAGGACTACTTGCTCAGCTCACATCTTACGTCCAAATATGTCATCCTAATACATCGTCTGGCTCTGCACAACTGGCTTCCATCAGCCCAGTTCAACACAGTTGGGAAGCTTCTAGCATGGTTCTTATTTCGGATTGGCACTAAGATGAAGCTTGATCTGGGAAAATGGATTATTATCATATTCTGTCTCTGATTCATCCTACGGAGCAAAAGGTAAGACTGCTTTCCCAAATCTGGTCTTTGTCAACTACTTCTCAGGGAATTAAACCTATGACCAGTGAAGTTATCAGCTCCGAACTGCTCTTATATACGGTCGACAAACGGTACTCTCTGGGAGACCATATCAAGGATGTCGTCCCTGTCACTGCTCCAACAAATTCAGAATAGATGCTGGAATAGATGAGTTCTCTGCATGCTTAACGGATGAGATTGCTTTACCTGAACAACTATGAAGGCTGCTAGAGTTGCTGGAGCTTGATAAACGGATGCCACCCCGGGGGTATCATTGCTCAAACAGCTGACAGCGTGCACGGAACTGAGCAGCCACTGTTTCTTTCTCCGCATGCAGGTCTGACTGAATCGCTGCGGCTGGATCCCTGAGAATACTGACAGTGACTCTCCCTCAACATGGCATTGATCTTTGGCTACTTTGGCAAAAAGGGGCAGTTGTATGAACCTATGGGGGAGCGTTTGTGATAGTTGTTGTTT
>VALG01004033.1:0-26617 GCA_009835305.1 Ipomoea purpurea | reverse complement strand
CCACCGAAGCTCGAAACGGAGCCCGATTTTTCGCGGATAAAAAATTCTAGGTCTTATCCCGTCCTATTGCCAATCATTATTGTGTGGACCTGTGTGGACCACATTTTGTCTATTGTAAAATAATGTACATTCAATACAAAAATAATGTACATTGTATTTAGGAAATATACATTATTTTTGTTCTGAGTATACATTATATTGTATAATGTATATTCAGTACAAAAATAATGTACATTTAGTATATTAAAAATGTACATTTTGTTATGGTCCACACAATAGTTTGCCCCTTATTGCGAGGCGATTTAGGACTGGCCCGCGGGCTCTGACCCACCTTGACACCTTTAGTTGAGACTACTTAAAAGATTTTTTTAAAACAATTTGCCGCTAACTTTGTTTTTTGTTTTTTCTTTTTGAGAATTGAATTAACTTTGTTAATTTTAAAGTTATATTGTAAATTCACTATTTTATATTTTTAATTTTTAATTTATTGTAATAGAGTCACTAGCACTCAAAAAAAAAAAATTTATTGTAAAGTTAAAGTTTTCAATTTTACTACTCCGTATTTAATTTAATTTTTAACTTAATTAATTTATTATAAGGAGAATATAACTATTTATTTATTAAGAGGAAGTGGATAAGAATCCTTTACGATTTTAGAACTCTTTTTTATTTTTTACTCCGAATTTCGTTTTCTTTTTCCTAAAAGGAAAGTTGCAGAAGAAATAATCAACAAAAGTTGGTAGGAATTATCTAAACATGTGACTTTAAAATAATGGATATGACAAATAAAACCTAATGGATTTTAGTAATTTAGTTGGTTAGTGGGTGTTGTTAATTAATGATACATCTTGAGTCAAAATTTATTATGAATTTATATTTTTTATTTTCTCAAACACTTGCTTTAAAATTATATATATATATAACATGTTGCATAAAGTTTTACAACATTTCTTATAACATCTTATATATTTTTTTGTAAAATTATAACAGCTTATATAAATGTGTAAATTCTTGATCTTAACTTTACCCTATAAATTTCTAACATTTCATAACTCTTACAAGTTAACTTATGATTGATCATATATAGATTTCTTGCATAAAAGGGAAATGGTGAAGGTTATTCACTTCGATTAATTCATTCACAAAAATATTAAATACACCAAATCGCCAATGTTACTTCAACGGAGCTAGAGATGAAATAAAAAGCTAATTGTGATCTTTTTTACTCTTTTTTTTTTTTTTGTTTTGTGTTTGGGTAGCTCTGTCTGTGAACCGCCTCCGCCGGCGGGCCCCGGACGGGTGTGTGTTTTGGTGTGTGCTTTGTTTCTTTTGTATGTAGTATTGTATTAAAAAAAAGAAAAATATTTATAAATAGAATTATTATATATAAGTATCAGGAAATAAAATGGTCATCAGAGTTTGTTTATCTGCATGTCGATGCTGCTCTGGGTATTGATTATTCCAAGGTTGCTTGATGTTGGGGTACCTTTTGCTGATATGTATTTTTGGTCTGGAGACAGGGAATTCGTCGGATATGGTATATATATCCTCATCATTTCTTGTCGCTGTGCTGCATTTATGTATTTGCGGTTATTATTTTATTGTTGGAGTTGTCCGATCTAATTATGGTTATCGTGTCTTCTTGTATAGTTTTCTACTGTAGTTGTATAGATATGGAGATATTATGGTGTATTGTGTTATGTGTGTATTATGTGTTTATATGTATTCTCTTATGTGTTATTGATCTGTGTGTATAACCTATGTTTGTTTATTGTATTGGTATAGTCCTTATTTTACATTGTGAAGTCTAATTATATTTGTGTATCTTGTGTAGTGTATATGTGTGGGTTTATTTATTTTGATTGTATGTGTGGTATGTTAAACTGCGGATGCATATAGGGTTTGTTTTTTGTTGTCTGTTGTATGATTGTATGTATGTTGTATAATGTGGAGCAAGCATATGGGTGTGGTATGTGATAAATAATATATTATTGTTATGGGATCTTTATATTCAGTATAGATATATGGTGGTATATGTTTTTCTGCGTTATTTACTGTATGTGTATGTTTCTATGGGTGATGTGGATGTATTCTTTATTTTATGTTAATTCCTATCGTTATTTCTCATTATATATGTTACTGATAAGTATCTTTATCGTGTATGGTTGTATTCGTGGTATGCTATGTTTGAGTGTGTAATTATATCTATCTATGGTTATGTATTATTGTCCTTACCTCGTTGTGTATTTGTTGATGGTGCGTCGTTGCTCATTCTTGCTCTGTGTTGAGATAGATTATTCCTCATCTTTTTTTGTATATTAAGTATTATATGTGCGCGGTTAGTGTATAATATAGTAATATGTTTATTATAGATGTTCTAAATGTGATGATAATGTGTATGTATGTCTGTGTATTTATATTATAATTGTTACCTTATGCTGGGTTTTCTGTCGTTATTGTTATATAAGATAACTGTAATTAAGTTAATATTAATTTTGACTTTTATTGTTCTGTTTGTGAGTAAGAATTGAAAACTTTAACATACAAGTAAATTTTTTTTTTTTTGAGCTGTAGTGGACTCTATTACAATAAACTAAAAATTGACAACAATATAATAATAGTGGAAGTTACAATACCTGAACTTTTGAAAATTAACACAAAGTTACATTCGAATTCTCAAAAAGAAAAAACAAAAACAAAGTTAGCGGGAAATGTTTGAAAAAAATCTTTAAGTAGTCTCAACTAAAGGTTCAAGGTTGGGTCAGAGCCCGCGGGCAGTCCTAAATCGCTCGCGAATAAGGGGCAAAGCTATTGTGTGGACCGGATAACAGAGTGTTACATTTTTAATTAACTACTAACAGTCGTACCGCATTATTGTTGAGCTGGAATATTACATTAGTACAAGTATAAGTGTATACTCGAACAAAAATAACCTGTATATTTCTCAAATACAAGTACGATTAGTTTTGTATTGAGATTACATGTATTTCAGCAATTAGGGAGCAAAATGGTGTGGCACACAGTGTCAACACAAAATGATTGGCAAATAGGGACGGATAGACTAGAATTTATCCGCGAAAATGCGGCCTTCGAGCTGGGTAGCGTAGACCGCACAGGTCACGGGCTGAGCCTACGGTGCTCTTTCAGTATATACCTGTATTGATGATCTCATCAGTAGAGCTACTAGGTATATATATAGGTACTATATACTATTATATAGTTATATGATATAATATATATATATTATAGTTATATATATATTATATATATAGTAGGTATAACATTGAAAATTTAAAAAATGTAAAAATTATTATTGTTAAGCACGCGAAAAAATTTACGATATATATTTAGGTTAAATAATTTGAAAATAAAATAATAAATATGTTTATTTTTTAAATTAAACTTGCGAGCCAAGAACCCGCATGCGGGTTAAGATTACATAATCCTAGCTCGCGGGCTAACCTGTAAAGGGCCACGAAAAAAAAGTCCGCAGTGAGGCGGGACCAACCCACATTGACACCCGAATCTCAACTCTAATTATTAATTATTCACACATTATATTTAAATGACAAACATTTTTTTTTTCTCATGAAAGTTTTAAGTCCTCCAAACTCTGTACACTTCCAAGAAATGTATCCTATCTTGAATTGGCACAACAAGAATACATTAGAAAAACATAAGGCACAAAGAAGGAAGGGTTAGTCCCGGGGCAAAAAGCAAAAATCAATCCACGCGGGCATAAGGAGTCCCTATAGAATCCTGTGAACGCACTCGTCGAGATCGACATTCGGGGAAAAATGAAACATGATCAAAACGGGGTGAAAACGAGAATTCTTCGCAGCCAATTCACTACGTGATTTTGTTCTCTCAAAATATGATAGCAACAGGCGCTCCAATCCTTATTCAACCAAGACTTGCACTCAAAAAACGGATCATTGATCCAATTGACAACATTGGCCGAGTCACTTTGGATTGCCACCTTAGTAAAGTTCATTACCCATGCCACTTTAAGACCAGTAAGGATCGCCCAGGCCTCGGCAACGGCAACATGGGCAGAGCATTTTCCGAGACTGCGTTGAAAGCCCACGATCCAATCGCCTTTGTGATTTACTCCACCACAACCTGCTTCAACACTCTCAGTTCTGCTGCTGCTATCGACGTTCACAGCAAATCGTTCCCTCGAGCATTCAAAACAGACTTTCGATTATAGGGCAGCATGAATCTCCTACTGTAATTACGAATTTTCTCGATTTTACAGTTAATGTGGATCGTTTCATTGTTGAAGACAAGAGTAAATTCCTCCATTTCCACAAATGCCAACACGTAACGCAAAATGCAGCACTCCAGTCTCCAGCCTGGAAGCCATGTTTGCCACCTTTGAAATTCAGATTATCCATTACCCATGTGGTCAGGTCAGTGAGAGAGCTTGTATCCACCATTTGAGGAGGCCATGACAGCATTCCAGACAGCTTTAGCAGCAGGGCAACTTCTCAAGCACATGATCCAATATGGCAGTAGTCGTCTGAGTTACCTTGCACGTGATTCGGCCATGCATGATGAGCCACATGAAGAAATTAATCCTGTAAGGGAGTCTCGTTTTCCATATCAGATTCCATTTCGGCATTATCAAGGCTGGTATGTCTGATGCTGTTTTGACGAAAAACTTCCAGTAAGGCGTGTAACTCCACATGATAGTATCTCTGATGGAAGGATCGTTGAGAGGAGGAAGTGCTTCTGATTTTGTCAATGATTTCAGGGGGGGAGAGAGGAAGCGAATTTATGAAACAGTAATCCCTAACAGTACAGTTGAGGTCTTCAGGAGGAATATCCCCAGTGGCCACATTCGAAGATCATCTTCTATGAGCCACTTACTAGTCCAGAATTTAGTTTCTTGACCAAAACCAATAGCGGTGCGCATTCCATCTTTTAGAATATTAGTAGTAGCCACCATACCTTTCCACGCATTAGAGCTGCGGGAAGCTTGGAGGAGAAAGGATGATTCTGGTTTACCTCGTGCAAAAATATTTAGCTCTTTGAGAGGATTTGTCCAGGAAAGTATCAATCCTCAGTCAATAATCCATCCAAGCTTTGAGAGGAAGTTAAGTTCACATTAGACATCTCAATGCTATCTTGGTGTACTAGGAAAGAATTGCAGACGCGACAGAGAGCCTTGTGAAAAAAAAGAAAAAAAATACTAGAATATGCACTAAAAAAGACAATTAAGATAATTATGCTGGTAGGATGAAGTATAATAAGTCGTTCAACATATAATGACTTCAAGACAGAAGAGAAATTATGTAGAATAGAAGCAAGCAATACCATAACTGCTATAGCTATATAGATGAAGGAGCGGAATTATTCTGAATAAGCTTGTTCCGCCTGGGCAAAAAAGCACCATCATGCATTTCACGATTAAACCCATAGTAGCAAGAACCCATTTGACACAGAAACAGAAGGTAGTCATCTCCTTACCGAATAATCTCTGTGTTGTGGCATCACTGTGAGATGAGAAGGGTAAGCCTAAGAACGATGGCGAAAGCGATTCCATTCAAGTTTACTTAGATAAGAATGATAAGATACAAGCACAGGTACATTCGATTCGCTGTCAAAATAAACTGCTTTTAGCAAAATTGCATGTGTCATGAGGATATGCAGATTTTATCCAAATCATGTTACCATGTAAAGACAGAAAACTTATAAAATTCCACATTTATAATTAAATTCATTAATAAATGTAAGATGAGCAAACGAGAATCAACCTAGTAAGTTTCTCATTAGAAGACATACCTCGAGGACATGCATTGGCACATGAAACATTGTTACGCTACACCAAAGAACTATAAGATATTAGTATAGATACTAAGATTAATACTTTTTTTTTTTTTCTTCCTCAAAATTAAACTCATATAATAATCGTTTATTTTTATATTCTATCATTTTTCGAGATTTACCGCATGAGGATGAAGGAAATCAATACTTATCCTACGCAGTCTAGATTGCTGCTACAATCTGTAGTAGTTGCGGTGGCCCCAACATGACCTAATTGGTTGTGATAAACAACATGTAAGGTCAGAAGGCTTGCCACAAGGTGAGGCCTCTGCCAACTGTGGCATATGTCAGTACAATACCCACGAGTTAGTTTATTGCATGATAGAAGTGTATAAGATGGAAAAATTAGACAAAATATGATATAGGTGAATATAGGGTCATACCTGTGGCCCACCGAAAAACAAAAAGAAGGGCATGCAATAGTAGACGCTTGCAAAATTGCTAACACTCAGACAAGATTAAAACGATAGCAGATCAATGATACAGGCTCTGCCTACCACTGTTTATGACACTGAACACTCCAAAATGTATGCTCGCATTTCTAAGTCGTGATATTGCTCATAGTATAGACTGCATCAATATTTAGTCACGACTGATAAATAAAATATAAAGTCCTTTTATCCTTAGCGTGTACACGCTGAGTTTCGCACTGTTGAAAAAACAAGACCCTATGTGTTGATTTGTTACTTTTCAAGTTCAACTCAGGAGCCTAGGTTTTGCAAGTCTTTGTTGTATCAGTATGCTCTCAAGAACAACCTAGGGATGCCATCATTTAAGACCATCAATCCAGCAGGGCCATGCCTGGCGTACCTCTCTTACATGGTATTTGGGGGCAAAACTTACACTGGCGAGGTCGCAGGAAGCAAGAAAATGGCAGAGCAACTAGTGGCCCGTGCTGCTATTAGATCACTTCTTGGTATATTTTCAGACTTCAAAATTACAATTTCTGTTCCTTATTTGTGTACTATTTAATCTAACCTGAGAAAATCCTTGAAGAGACGGATGCAGGAGTATGTCACACATTATCAAGTCCAATAATAAGCATTATCTTTATTCACTAACCACAAAGGAAAAGGATCATGCTTTTCAGATAAGTCTAAGGGTAAATCATGCTTTTGAATTCCCAATTAATATTTAGCTAAAGCTTCTGTATACTCACCTTCAAGTCATGATTGTAGGAGTAGACAGTTTATCAAAACAACAAGAGAAGGCACCAGAAAACTCACCTCTAAATCAAGCTAGCGTTCAGGTCTCCAACAATCTGCTTCAAGGCCAAACAAGCAGTAAGGTAAGCCGCAAGAACTTTTGTGTTATGTAAAATAGTCAAGATTGAATGCTGTGTAGAGCATGAGTTCATTTTCTATTTATGTTGTTAATTGAAATTATTATAAAGTTTCTGGTAATGCACTATTTTGCATCGGCTTAAGCCTTGGCATATTCTTCTTTATTTGCAGACTGCAGCAGTTAGCTTCAATTCTTATGGGACAGTTGGTGGACCTAGAAAGGTACTAACTTGCAAACCTGAAATCAGCACCTGGGAGCAAAACAAGGGTGAAACTGATTATAGAAACGTTCCAGACCATAAACCTCAATAAACAATTGGATGCAGAATGAAATGAAAACTGCTGATCGCAGGAATGGTCAGATGCACAAACCTGGACCAGGAACCACTCGACCCAGTAATTGGGAGCAAAACAAGAAAGCTGTTGATATGACGAATGGTCCAAAGCGCAAACTAGAGAGCAACAATTGGAATCTGATGAAAAAGAAAAATCTAGGATCCTAAACTTTTAAACAGGGGTTGATTTAACAGTTTAGAAGTTAATTTGATGCACTATAAAACTTGGATTAAGATTGTAGGTACACTGTTGCTAACTGTATAGTGAACTGCTTTAAATTGGCGCTGTCTGTAGATGACTCTGCTCAGTGTTCGCGCACAGTGGATTCCGGATATATCCACAAACCAATTTAGGTACGCCATATACGTACTGACGGTAGCATCAGAGTGTAGGTTAGTGTTTTACCATTCTCCTTTTTTCGGTTGTGTACTTGTGTTTCATATGATTATTATTTTGGCGAAGTAACAATGCTTCATGAAATAAGAACATTGACTTCAAATTAAACAATTGTCAACATGAGCGATCTGTGGGCTATATAATGAACATGAAAAGGATTATTGTCCATTGCAAAAGTACCTTGTTTTCTAAGCCTAACTTCAAGACTTCCCCTCATCCCAAAGTCATCTGATGTGGTTCCTCATCAGATGCAAAACTTGAAAGACACTCCCGATGAATCATCACTTAAACTTTTCCCTTGACAATGTACATTTGATATCAATTTGGACCTCTGCTGCTTCACTCCAGCATAGGGTCTCCATGTATTGCATTTCATAAAAATAGACTTGTAGTTCAGATGAGTACTTTATATAATTGAGTGATCAACTACACAGTCATAAATATAATATGAAAACATAAGACAGCTTGAATGTCAAAATCTAAAAATACACTCCAAAAACCCTCTATAATAACTTTAGCATCATAAGGATGAAAAACTTGTTGGATGGTCAGTGCATCGCTTGACAACAGCACCGTTCGTTCTCTATTTTTGATCCTCCAACAGTGTACATTTGTAAGAATGCTCTTATTTATATAGCGCCAAACTCAAAAGGGGTTTTGTAGATGATTTTCCTATAGATTTAAGATTAAAAGCATTTTAAATGATGTCAAGTCAGCCTGCCATGTATAAAAGCTAGATGACCTAACTAGATATGTCATTGGATTAGTAAAATGTGATATCGGAAGTAAGCTTCTCGCTTCCGTATATCCACTGTGGTGATCAGAGGACAATTGAAGATGCATGACACTGAGCCGAAGTACACACTATTGTGGAAAGTGGTCCAGCTGATAGCACCAATAATAGATTTCATGAAAACATGTCATTTTAGGACTACAGTTATGATTATGTAATATGTCAGTATGTGCAATTGCATATTTGCATTTATGGCGGTTTAAACCGTTTCAATCGGGATAAATTTGTACTATAATAGTTTAATATAAGACACAGCGAGAGGCTATAGCATATTCGCCTACATTATACAAAATAAATATCACCAAGCAGTAGATGCATATGTATAAATGAACAACAGCCTAATATCAAGCAACGCTATATTGATGGAACTGGAAAAAACGGTACTATGCATCTATTATGGTAATTTGGCCATTATGCATTGGATGAACTGAGGACCACATATTCTTCTAGAAACTAGGTCGTTGGTTAGATTAGATAGATGGGACCCATGTCCTCCTAAGAAGAGCCCTTATGAATATATACCTCATATCACAGAATTTGGTGCTCACCTGAGGGCATGTAAAATACAGTTTGCACAAACAACGCACAACGGCTATCGATATAAAAGATTCCTTTAAAAACAAATAGAAAAATAACACTATTCCTTGTAATACCCGCCCCGCCTCCCCACCATTCAGTATAATTCAAAAATCCAAGTAGCCTCTATTGAGAAAACGTTGCAATGGCTAAATAACCAAGTCATAGCTTCAGTGCCATTCGTACGTATCTCATATTCTTTCAAGATACAGAGTCTGCAAAGTGAGATGTAATGATTCATTGCTAGATGGATCAGTGGTACGACGACACATTGAAAACACTTGATAGTGCATTCGATGTAGAGGTGATATGCCGCACCCAAATGTTAATACAAATACGTGATCATGACATCTTGTTTTGTACGCTCAACCCAGCATTGGTACTGAGAGTTGCACTGTTCACTGTGTGTCTAGTTATCACATGTTACGTATATCCTGCAACGCCTACTAATGTATATCTCACACTCAAAAGTTATTCAACAATCCAATTGCTCGCCATACTACAGCGAAAGCATTGGCCATAATGTTAGCTAGAAGAAGAACAAATCCCGACACACGCTCCAATACACAAAATCTTTTTCAGCACTTCTTGCTCTAATTCTGTCTTATCCCATGCATCACTGCCTGTTGCCCCAAAGGGACAGCCCTCAAGTGGGCAGCATCTGGTTCAGAAGGCTGCGCGCGTTGATTAAGTCTTGAGCATCATCTAGGCGTCCAGCTCGACCCAAGAGATCAATCATGCAAGTATAGTGCTTTGAATTTGCAACTATCCCATAGTCTACCTTCATAGAATAAAAATATTCCATTCCCCTGTCAACCAAGCCAGTATGACTGCATGCAGACAGTACTCCAACCTAAATAATATAAGCCGATGAGTCAAATCTAATCATCATTATATCAAGAAAAAAAAATGCATGCATACTGAAGAAAAGCTTACATCAGAAAGAGTAGCTAATTACTAGAAAAACAAAATGTCTCTCCTAATTATGGTTTGCAAAATAAACATTGATGTAAAATGACTTGGGTCTAAGGATCACAATAAAAATAAAGCAGAATTTTTGAGTAAGTAGCTGTTTTAGTGTTTAACTAAAAGACTTGACAAGTGTGTGTATGTCTGTGCTAGTAAGATCAAGCTGCTAGACAGTTATAGAATAACAGTTGCCAAGTAACAGCCATTTAAGGTTAGCTCCATCTCACTTCAGGCATAGGATCTAGAAGTGATGCAAGGGGATGAAAAAACCTGAGCACTATATGAACCTTTGGGACCAATCAAGGTCCAATTTACTCAAAGTCCATTTAACATATGACATGTCCTAGCCAGACTAGCATGACTCTATACTACTATCAATTACATTCAATTTAACCAATTTTGGGGGTTTAGTTCATTTGCACAGTTTTTGTGATTTTGATATACTTCATATTTTAATTGCTGTCTGGATACATGTCAGTGATGCTTTTGACAGCCTTGTAATTATTTATGTACATTTTTTTTCGTATTAATATATCTACTGTTTAGACTTTAGATTAGTTTTTTTTTTTTTTTCAAAATGCAACTTACAGAAAGCTGAACATAAAAATTTACCATAGTAACATCATCAGGTTTGATACCAAAGTCCTTCATCATTTAAAAATTCGAGAGCTTCTTTGCCAAATCCATGCCTTGCATAACCAGCAATCATTGTGTTCCAAGAGACCACATCCTTCTCTGCTATTCCCTCAAATACATCAAGTGCCTCTCCAATGCTTCCACACTTGCAATACATTGCTAGGAGTGCATTCCCCACATAACAACCTGATTCATATCCTGCCTTTACAAGTCTGCCGTGTATCTGCTTTCCCAACTCAAAAACTGCAATGTCAGCGCATGTACTTATGACACATGTAAATGATGACCTGTTAAGCCTCTCTCCATCTCTTGTCATTTCCACAAACATGTGCAATGCCTCCTCACTATTACCACATTGAGCATACCCTGAAATAATTGCAGCCCAAGAAATGCAATCGCGCATAGGCATACAATCAAACAAACTCCTTGCACTAACAATATCGCTATTTTGAGCATAACCAGTTATCATTGTGTTCCATGAACTAATATTTTTACAGGGCATTGCATCAAACAATTCCCTCGCCAAGTCTATCCTTTTGCACTGAACATAACCAGCAATCATTGCATTCCATGAAACCTCATTCTTCACTAGCATCTCATCAAAAATCCCCCTAGCTTCCTCCACTCTACCATTTTGCACATACCCTGAAACGATTGAAGTCCAAGTAAATACATCTCTATCAGGAGACTCATCAAACAACCTCCTTGCTTCCTCCAATTCACCATTCTGAGCATAACAGGAAATCATAGTATTCCACGAAACCTTGTCCCTCATAGGCATTCTATCAAAAATCGCTCTGGCCTCAGCCAACATCCTCTTCTTCAAATACCCACCCATCAAGCAATTCCAAGAAACCACCGCCCAACTTTGCTTCAACTCAAACAATCTCCTAGCAGCTTCAATCCTCCCATTCTGCACATATGTTGCAAGCAGCGCATTCCATGAGATCTCATTCTTCACAGGCATGGCATCAAATATCCTCCTCGCTTCATCAATATGCCCATTTTGGGCATACCCAGATAGCATAGTGTTCCATGACACAACGTCTCTCTTAGGCATTTGATCAAACAACAACCTAGCTGCCCCAAGATTCTTATTTTTCACATACCCACCTAACATGACATTCCAAGAAACCAAGTCCCTTTGAGGCATTTGATTGAACAGCTGGTGTGCGAGGTCGAACCTGTTATTCGACAAGTACCCAGAGATCATGGAGTTCCAAGACACGCAGTTTTTCCTTGGCATGGACTTGAATAAGCGCAATGCAGATTCGCATTCGCCATTCCGCATGTGCTTGGTGATTGACATGTTCCATTTAACTATGTTTGAACTAGCAACAGAGCTTGCCATGTGCTGTGATTTTGCATCCTCAGATACTTTGTGGTTCAGGGAAAGAGGGTTTGCCACTTTGAGATCGCTTATGGGATCGATATGCAGGAAGCGCGAGGAGGTGCTGTTTACTTGTCTGAAGCGCATGATTTTGCAACTGTTAATACCGTTGCTCATAATTTCAAGTACATTTATTCTTTTGAGTTAATAACATTTTCAAATTTAATTAATTAGAGGTCTTCACACTTCAATTAGTCAAAATAATTTCAGTTAATCATTAATTAATCAAATTAATAAGGCATGCTTAGGGCCCAACTGGGTGGGCGAGTGGTTGGAACATGTTTTAAGCTTATAATAAAATAATCTATGTCAAACAAAGCCTTATTATAAAAGTTGTTATATTCTAAACAAAACAATTACAAATTTTAATTATACAATTTTGCTCATTTCTTGAAAATAAACCAAAATATCAAGACAATTACAATTTTAATTATACAATTTTGCTCATTTCTTGAAAATAAACCAAAATATCAAGACAGTTTTTTTTGAATGCAATCAAATATGAGAAATAAAAATATTTTTTGAAAAATTACTCATTTTTCAAAAAATATTTTCCAGCAATTATTTTTCTGGTTTCCAAACACACTCTTAGTGAATTGTATTTCAGTTTGGTGAAACAAATATACTAAAATGAAAATTATGTCATATGCATAAAATATATTGAAATTAATTTAAACATATAGTTTTATTGGTTGTGTGATTTGTACTATAATTTTATTTTTTTTTTGAAATATTGATGGATATGTTTAGGTCCTTCAAGTATAATTAAAATATAATAAACCCTTAAACTAAATAAAAGCTCTAATTAAACATTTTAATTCTTCACTTTAATAATGCAAATTTAACCAATAACTTCTTACACTTTTATTTTTGGCCCGGTCCAAGCCCGTCACTTTGGCACCTCTAATAAAAATTTGATCCATCTATTTAAGTAGATCAACATTTGAGATCGAGTTGCTGAAAAATAAGGAAAAAAAGGGACAATAATGTCATTTTAATAAATAGTATAAAATTGAAAGTTTACAATATTTAATTATAAAATTAACCTTAGCTTATGCTATGTATTTTTACTAAATGCTTATGGCGATCAAGACCAACCTTCACTTCTTAATGGAGGAGATTTGATCACACATGTTTTTACTATATTTTCCCCATGCTTTTACTTATTTTGTGAAAAAATGATGTGCTTAATAGGGAAAATGGATTAATTAATGTGTTTTTGTGTATAATTACCTTAAATGCTCAATAATGGGAAGAATTGAAGAAGCAGTTTGGAGCAAAAGCGATCAAATCAGAGCTAAAACTGCATGAAAAAGGAGCATGAAGAAGGTCAAAGAATTTTGGGGGATAGCAATTAAGCAGTTAAAGAGCAACAGATCGAAAGCAATGTAAAAGCTAAGGAATAATCATCGCCCAAAAAAAGAAAAAAGAAAACGCATGCATTATATTGCATGTACGTAAAACATGGGGCCGGGAAATTAAAGCCTCGTACCGCATCAATATTATCATAAAAAACATTACAGTAAAACTTTGTCTGTGGTGTGCATGCAATTATTGTGCATATATGTATGAATAATTTTCCAGTTGTCTGATTCTGTTCCCATCTACAGCTCTTCTATCCATCTGTAACGGCGCCAGGTTTTCCTGCGACGCTTTCCTACGCGTGTCCCAAACTCATAGAACCCCTTTTAGCTTCTTCTTTATTTCACAATATAATACATATATACATACACATATATATATATACAACTACATACAATTTCTGGTGGCGCTGCACCCTGCGGGGTATATTATTCTCTATGCCAATGAGACTGGAAATCTTTTAACTACTATACGTACGACAGATCTACCCACTTATCGTATAATCCAAACTCAGTCACTTTAAAAAAAGTTAAACACTAATTTATTTTTGTGAAGTCAAACACTAGTGTTAAACACTACTTTATTTTTTGTGAAGTCAAACACCAGTTTATTTTTTGTGTGATTGGAAGGTAGTGTAAACATTAAATTAAAAGATCGTACATTGATTGATTGATTGACGTAAAAGTTTTCTGTAAATATAGAATTCTATTATAAGTCAAACACAAATTAATTGAAAGCTTGAAAAACCTAATGGTATTAGGTTTCTAGAGCCATCATTCCAAAAGGCTAAACCGCAACCCTAAGGGCCCCCCACACCCCGCCCGAAGGTTTCTAGAGCCATGGTACTATATATAATATATGTTTGTGTGTAATAACTAATATATGATTAATTAATTAATTAAAAAAATCAAATTAATATAATGTTGGGAGTTTTAGTTGTATAATTAATTAATGCAATAATAAGTAAGTGAAAATACTATACACGTGGTATCATGGTTTTTCATTGCCTCTGCATGTTCACTAGTTTTTTTTTTTTTTTTTTTTTTGAGAATAGTTCACTAGGTTGTATACGGAATTCCATTTCATAATTTAATTATTTTAATTAATTTCCAGCTAGCTATACCCTTTCCTTCCTCTAATATAAACCTCGTATTCCTCGAACAACAATTAATTATATTACTCTGATCTTCAAACATCATCATAAGCTAAAGCTACTTTGGTTCCTCGTTGCTCATATAGCTAGACATATTCACTAACTACACTTTCACTTGGTTGTTGTCTGTCACATTGTTAGCTATTTGCAAGGCATTTTTACTTGAGATCTTTTCCTTCCTGTGGATTTTCCTATTCGCTTGGTTGCATATAGTACAGTGATGCTGATTGGGCTGGTTGTTCTGATACTCGACATTACCATTACTAGTTGTTGGTGCATATTATTGGTAACTCTTTTATCTCTTGGTAAAGCAAGAAGCAATATCGGGTTTCGAAATCCTCACTGAGTTTGAATATAACGTTATGTCCTCTACATGTTCTGAGATTGTTTGGCTTCGATGATCGGAATGTTTCGTGAGCTTGGGTTTCTCAAATGGAACCTACTATGCTTCATGCAGATAATAGTTTATTCAAATTACAACTAACCTAGTGTTTCACAAGCACAAAGAGGTGGATTGTCATTATATTCTTGAAGTATATGATAAACATGTTATTTCTCTACCTCATATCACACTAATTAACAGACAGTTGATGTTTTACTAAAGCACTTTTACGACAATGACATCATTTTTGGTTACCAAATTGATGTTTGGAATAAGGGTCAAATAGGCCACTGAACTGCACACAAGAATGCAATTAGACCACTGAACCTAAAAAATCTACAATTGGGTCCCTAAACTAACCAATTTCTTCAATTTGTCCATTTTTCAGTTTCTCAAGTTTCTAACAGTTACCCCTCCACCTAAGATGCATGTGTGGTATTTAAAAAAAAAAAATTTTTTTTTTGAAAATCTTAAATTAGTTTTTTTTTTTTATGTTCAATAAATAAACACTAAATAATTTATTTTTTTTTGAAAATTTTTTGAAAACAATTATTTTATTTTCAAAAAAAAAAATAGTTTTTATTTATTAAACATTAAAAATACTAATTTAAAAATAAATTTTTTATTTTTATTTATTAAATATTAAAAAACTAATTTAAAAATAAATTATTTTTTAATAAATGACACATATACTCTAGGTGGAGGGATAACTTGTTAGCAGCTTGAGAAACTTGAAAAATTACAAACTTGAATGAAATTGGTGAGTTTAGGGACCCAATTGTAGGTTTATTAGTTCAATGACCTAATTGTATTTTCGTGTACAGTTCAGTGGCATATTTGACCCTTATTCCTTGATGTTTTTTTAACCATTCATCAATTTGAGGGGGAATAATGGCAGAGGTTTGTGGGCTGTCAATTGCTAAGATCATGACTGGATTTGTAGATTTGGAATGTAATTTGTGTATAGTTGTAGATATATTCTTACTAAAGTAAATTAAATAATTAGTGTAATTACTATAAATAAGTTCTTGTCTAAGAAAATGTACAACATTCCTTATTTACGAAGAAATATATTCAAAAAAGATGCATTCAACATTTCTCAAATTTTTGTCAACAATGGTGCCCATGTTTGAGAGATACAAGTGCACATGTAAATTTGAGGTAGTTAGTGATTTTATATGCAATCAAGTAAGTTTGTACAATTTAATTAATATACTTGCTCACAAAGTATGAAATTCTCTTGCTTCTAGACTCCTAAATTTGGACTAAGTTAGTGTCTAGTATCTACATGCAAGAACTCCCACACCGCGACTGTCATGGCTCAATTTCGTGTCGTTGCTCATAATTTATCACTTAAGAACAAACAGAGTAGATATATATGGTGATATGCCACAAATATGTATATTATGAAATGAACCTATAGTAGAATTAAAAAGATATGTATATTGTCACTAAATGAACATGTTTTGGAATTAAAATTCTAATATAATGTTACTAAAAAATCTATTGCTTGTACAAAATGAAACTAGATAATGAGCATATCTTTTGGCTTGTAATGAACTAGTGTTATGCTATTACATGGACCATGGCCTACAGTAAAATTTGCCTTGTGTTATTTGCTAAATCAGGTCACAGCAACAAATTTGTATGACTTCTGAAATACAATATGTGTGTTAATACTTATAATTCTTTCCCATTTAATCATAGTAGCAGACATTAACCTAAGTGTTCAAATTTGGTATTTTCAATCTTATCATCAACTCATTTTGGTAAAATACTTTTCAAATGGTTGAACCCCGCCCCCACAAAGCATCTAGGAGGTTGTAAATCATGGTAACTCAACTGAACATAAACCACAGAAGCTAGACCTTTATTTATTGCGCTCATTTTGAGAGGTTGCTCCCACACTGCAGTTGAGCTGTTCATACGGGCCTCATTTTGGTAAAATAGTTAGCCTATTAGTTAATTTTGATTTATTCGACCACTATTAGCGGTTTGACTTTGTTAAACAATCAATATGAGTGTTTGATTAATTCTAACAACTTACTGCTCCTAAACTGCTAAAATTCAAAAAGCTGTTCAAAGTAGCTTTTTCGATCAACTTTTAAAAAAAGTCATTTGTATGTAATCAGAATTTACCAAATATTTTTCTACAATCACCTAATTTACCAAACAATTTTTTACAATCAGCTAATGTTATCAACTAGCGCAAATTATGCTGTGGACATGAGTCCAAAACGACGTCGTTTTAAGGAAAAATGTGGTCTTTCAGTTAAAAAAAGTTGATTTTGTCTCGCCGTTAACGGAGTTATCGTTTGTGTCATTATGAATGTTCAGTTATGGAATTATGAATTACAGTTATGGAATTATAGTGTAAGGTTATAGAATATGAATGTAAGCTTATCGAATTATGACACAGAGCTCTGACATTATGAACATAGAGCTCTGAAAATTGTGAAAAATAGAGTTTCGAAAATTTATGAATTTACAGTTATTGAATTGATGAATGCACAGTTACGGAATTGATGAATGTACAGTTATGCAATTATGATGATGTCTTTTTTTGCAGGTTATGCCAATTATGAACACAGAGCTCTGACATTATGAACTTACAATTAGAACATATTAGTGATAAAATTATAACATATTACCCTATTAACAAAGTGTCCTGAATTTAAAAAAAAAAAAAAAGTAGAAGATTTACGGTGCACTAATGACATCGTTACCGGTGTCCAGCATACATGCTGGACACGGATCATAGCATAACGATTGATCAACTAGTTCAAACTCACTAATTAACTCAATCAGCTATAGGCTATCAACTAACAAGCCACTTACAAACACCCTAGTTAGTAAATTGCATATAGTGTACTCCGTCTACGTTATTGTATATCATGACAGGTCCGTGATGATTCGGAATTGTACATTCCTTGTTGAAGAGAAAACAAAGAAAGGAAAACAGAAAGGAAAAGTAGTGATCAAGGATAATGAATATTATATATATATAATATATAATATTATGTACTATATACTATTACTATATATATATATATTCATATATATAGAAGGTTCAGGTTGGGGACTTCTGTGTGGTTTGGGGGACGCACATTAAACATTAACTTACGCACTTGAAGTACACAACACACGCACATTAATCACACATTCACACAACAAACAAACACCTTCAGATATAAACTCACGCATGTTAAACACAAAACGACTCACGTTAAACACAAGCCTCACGTATGTTAAGCCACAAGTCACACGTATGTTAAGCAGAACTCAGACACACTTTTAACTACTCACGCGTGTTAAGCACGAAACTCAGGCACTTAAGCACAAAACTCACTCACTTAAGTTTTCAACAACAACTCACATTAAGCACAAACCTCACGCACTTGAAGTACAAAACTAACGCATGTTAACGCACAACTGCATAGGAAATGCACGGGAACTTAATTATATATATATTATATATATATATAGACATATATGAAGTGAAAGCTTGCGAATTTTGGGGATAATTAAGCAGTTAAAGAGCAACAGAAAGCATGGAAAAGCTAAGGAATCATCGGCCCCAAAAAACAGAAAAAAAAGAAAAAAAAAAACGCATGCACTATATATTGCATGTACGTAAAACATGGGGGGAAATTAAAGCCTCGTACCGCATCAATATTATCATCAAAAACATACAATAAAACTTTGGTCTGTGGTGTGGCATGCAATTGTGTATATATTTATGAATTTTCCAGTTGTCTGATTCTGTTCCCATCTACAGCTCTTCTTCTCCATCTGTAACCGGCGTCAGGTTTTCCTGCGACGCTTTCCTACGCGTGTCCCAAACTCATAAGAACCCCTCTTAGCTTCTTCTTTATTTCACAATATAATTACATATATACATACACACATATATATACAACTACATACAATTTCTGGTGGCGCTGCCACCCTGCGGGTATATATACAGCATTTATATTTATTCTTTACCGCCATATATATAATGAGACTGGAAATCTTTTAACTACTATACGTACGACAGATCTACTCACTTATCGTATAATCCAGACTCACTCACTCTGAAAAAAGTCTTGAAAAAAAATCAAATACTAGTTTATTTTTTGTGTGGTTGGAAGATAGTGTAAACGTTTAAAAAAGGTCGTACATTGACTGATTGACGTAAAAATTTCTCTTGAATATAGAATTCAATTATAACTCAACTAGTTTGAAACCTAATGGTACTAGATTTCTAGAGCCATGATACTATGTTTGTGTACGTGTAATATATGATTAATTAATTAATTAAGCAAGATCAAATTAATATAATGTTGGGAGTTAGCTTAGTTTTATATAATTAAGGCAATAATATAAGCTAAGTGAAATATAATACTATACACGTGGTATCTTGCTTTTTCCATTGCCTCTGGCATGTTCACTAGGTTGTATACGGAACTCCATTTCATTAATTTATATAATTATTTTAATTTAATTCCAGCTGACCCTTTCCTTTTCCTCTATATAAACTCGTTTTCCTCGAACAACAATATAATTATATTACTCTTCAAACATCAATCATAAGCTAAAGCCACTTTTGTTCCTCGTTGGGCTCATATAGCTAGACATATTCTACTAACACTACATACACTACAACTCTCTCTCTCTCTCTCTCTATATATATTATATATAATAATATAACCTTAGTTGAGATCGAAGATGATGGTGGAGGAGAAATGTTGATCCATTGGTGGTGTAGGGGGTGATCGGAGATGTGGTGGACATGTTTGTGCCCACCGTCGCATGGCGGTCTTCTACGGCCCCCTAAGGCGATCACCAGTGGCAGTGACGTCAAAGCCCTCCATGGTTGCGGACCGCCCTAGAGTCCATATAGGGGTGATTCACCCAGTTCTATACCTTGGTTCGTTCTCTAATTCATATATATATATAATTCTGATTGGTTAATTGTGTGAGCATATAGGCTATTACTGTGCAATCACTATCAGCTTAAGCTTTTAGTTGAGATGGAGCACATACTTTAATCAGAACTAGATCAAAAGGTCGACGTCACTCAACTACGATTTACCGGTCCACGGTGTTGGGCGTGTGAGCAATAATCATTACTGTGCAATCCAACTATCAGCTTAAGCTTTTAGTTTGAGATGGAACACATGCTTTAATTAATGTGTATATTTCCAATTGGTTAATTCATGTGTTGTATGTGTAGGTTGATGACGGATCCAGATGCCCGAGTCCCAGTGACATGCATGAGAGAGCTGATACACTGGTTTAATTTAAGAATTATTATTATTGTTGTTTTGTTTATTTCTTAAGTAATTACCATTGCATTTAATAATAATTCTCTATCTAACTAAATCCATGTGGTTATGTTTATCAGGATTGTGACTGACATTCCGGGAAACACTCATGATATTACAAAAGGTAAAGAATATAGAGCCATGCATCCATGCAGGGCAGCCATGGTGCATGTAGAGTATACCTACCCTACCCCTACCCCACCCCCCAACACCCACTCAAATTGGATAACACTTGGTTTAGCCTAGCATCTGCCAAGTATCACCAAAATAGAGTGCCATGCATACCAGGACAATTGGCAAAAGACTACACTCTTAGATTTTTTTAAAAAAAAATTACTTACTGAAAATATTTCCGACCACCTGAAAGTGATCTTAAATCAAATCATAGGTAAAAAATGGTCGGAAATAGCAATAAAAGTTTTTCCGAATACCAAAAGTAGTGGGAACAAGACTTTCGATTTGATTTAAGATCACCTTCAGGTGGTCGAAAATTTCATAATTTCCAGTAGTGATTCATGTCAAAAATCTTTTTAAAAAGTGTCAGTAACAGTAGGAGACACATTTAAGTCTGTATATATCATATTGTTAATTTTTATTAGTCCAATTAAAAGACAAAGTGTACAATAAGAATATTTAGACTGTGAAATACAGAGTGCACGGTCACTCACGTCAACTAAGCTGATTGGTTAAAGTAAAGTTGAATTAAGTGAATTAAAATAAAAGAGTTGTGTTTTGGTGGGCACATGCAGGGAAGGAGGCGGTGCCCTACATGGGCCAAAACCAACGGTGGGGATTCACCGTTACATATTGGTGCTCTTCCAGCAGAAGAAGGTGCTCGGGGAGCTGCAGCCGCCGGTGACCTCCCGGAACAACTTCTGTACTCGCGCCTTTGCGCACCACCTAGAGCTGGACAGTCCCGTCGCCACCGTGTACTTCAACGCCCACAAAGCCGGCCCGCCAGTCGCGCCGCAACTGAAAACCACCACCACTGCATGCATCTATTTCTCTCTATACATGCGTGCGATGCGCGTGCGGGTAATAATAATGTATAATAAGGTGGAATACTTTGTGTGTTGTGTTAAGGAAAAATGTTGTATTTTGTGTTTGTTGTACAAAAGAGTGAGATGATGAATAATATGGAAATGTTTTTGTTTTTACCTTATACCATAATCCTCTTTCATGTTACTCAATTAAAGGGTCCACTATACAAATGAATGTTTGAATATTTAAAACATTTTTAATAGTGGGCAAAAATAATAATACAATTCAATTCACTGAATTCAACCAATTAACTATATATTTTGATTTATGTATTTAATTTTTTTGAATGTGGGACTCTTAATCAGTATTAATGGAATAATATTGGTGTTTGCTAAATATATATATGCCTATAATAATAATAATATTTGAGTTTGGTGTTGAATTGGGGGAGGGGTTATATGGAAAACGGCGTGACGAAGGAATACATGTGAAGGATTGCGATTTTTGGACCAATTATTTGTGTATATCTCATCTTAAGCTTTTTGGTGGCTTGTGTTAGAAATTTGGAATGCAGCAGATGTCGCCTCCCGTGCATTTACGCATGTGCCCCTTCTCATCATATCATTCTTAATTGAAAAAGTGTTAAATTGCCCCCTAATGCAGGTGGATAGTGCAATTGGGTCTTCTAAGTAAAAAAAGCTTAATTCAGGTCCCTTAAACCTGCTAAAATTTTCAATTAAGTCCAAGTTGACTTATTTATCAGGTTAAATGCATACGATGTTGACACATGTCCTTCTTTTATTTTTTTTATTAAAAATATTATTTTATTATAAATTAATTAAAATAATAATAATTAAAGAAGAATTTTTTTAAAAAAAAAGTAGTCGTTGGCCGTTCGAACACGCTTGTCCTTGAAGAAGAAAGACAGTCACTGAATGTCAGGCTTGGTAGCTGTTTTTTTTATTTTTTAATTTTAAAATTTTTAATTATATTATTATTGTTAATATGTTTTAATCATAAAATTTATAATAAATAATATATTTTCATATAAAAAATAAAATAAGGAAAACGTGTCAACACTAGTATGACATTTAACCCTGAATAACAAGTCAATTTTGGACTTAATTGAACAATTTTACCGGTTTAGGGGACCTGAATGGAGCTTTTTTCACTTAGGGATCCAATTGCACTATCCACTTGACTTCAATTGACACTTTTTCCTTCTTAATTATTAAACAAGTCAATTTAGAACTTTAATAGACCGGTCTTAGGGAACCTGAATGGACCATACTTTTCACTTATATCCAATTATACCACTCGACTCTAGGGGACAATTTGACACTATTCCTTCCTTAATTTTATATTTGGTTAATTATTTCAAAAGGCTGAACCCCAACTCCAAGGCCCCCCAACGCCCCGCCCGATAGAGCATTTGAGAAGATGTAAATCATGGTGTGAACACTGTCGCTAGTAAGACTCGATCCCTAATTATTATTCCAAAATTTCACCTCTATGACCAGTTGAACTACCCATGCTGGCTTATTTGGTTAATTAAATATTTAACTACTAGCATATATAGGCTTAGTTTTATTTCTTGTTTCAGTTCATGCCTACAGATAGAAGAGTATGTATGTGAGATCAGAGGGAGGAAGCGATCGATGAACAAGCTAAGCTAGGATTTGATGGAGAGAGTAAGGTGAATGTGAGTGGTAATAAATTAATATGATTACAATTGAATTTCACCCTTCTCTTATATAAATTTCTCCATAATCTACTTATCGGGCGTTTGGTTTGAAAGAATTTAAATTTCATTCTCACCTAATTCTAAAAGTCACTAAATTTCTTAATTGGTTGAAAGGAAATTGCAATTCCCTCATTTTCATGAAATTAAAATCTCATGTCTCTCCTTGAGATTTTAATTCCATGGATTTTAGGAAGAAAAAAAATAATGTGACAAATTAACACTCTCTTTTTTTAACTTAAAATTGATGTGAGACAACATCATTACACCAATGAGCATTTTGTACTTTATACTACTTATCTCCTTTCAATTCCCATGTATACCAAACATTGGAATTGAAATTTCCAATAATTTATTCCTGTAAACCAAACATTGAAATTTAAATTTTCATTTTATTCCCAATAATTATCTCTCATAAAATTGTGATTCCTTTTCAGTCTATCAAATCCAGTAGTGCTAAGAACGCTCTTTAAGAACGCTAAGAACGCCTCCAGCGACGATGGCAAATATAATATATATATATATATATTATTATATATATATATATATATATATATTAGAAAATTGTAAAAAAATACTTACGCTTCATGGTACAACATTAATCTATTGTATTTACTGAGGCAAATTATTGTGTAGACCATGGTTCACACAGCTTGAAACCACAGTCCAAAACATCGTCATGAATATTATGAGTAAAAATAATGAATTATGTGTTAGAATAATACTTAATACATTATGTTTTAGAATAATGTACACTTATGTTTTAGGAATAATATACATTATGAGTTATAAAAATGTATTGCATTGGACGTACTAAAATATAAAATTAAACATAACAACGCCATTTGAGTCGTGGTCCATGCAAATAACTATTGATTTACTGAGCGGTTGAAAGAATGAATGAGAAAGTCACCAAGATATGATTTCACAAAGAAAACGGGGAGGAGAGGGAGGACAGTGCAAAATGAATATAATAATTTTCAAAGTCACCAATCTATTGTATTTATAGGTAGAAAATGCGAGAATTATAAAATTATATATAATTTCCAAAAGAGAGTGTAATTAATTTTTTAAAATTTTTTAAATATTAATTCTAAATGACATTTTTATCCAATGATGTTTGATATTAGGATAGGAAAACTTGGACAATCACTACTCTATTATTATATATATAGAATATAGATATAGATATATAGATATAGATGATTAGTTGAGGAGGAGAGATTGGAAAACCCTACAAACAAACTTGTTAACCATAAAGGAAACAGTGAGAACATGAAACTCCAAATTACCACATAAATTATAAATCTACTAGTTGTACAAACTACAAACTTGATTCACGGAAAACAGGGAGAAAACTCCATAAATCCATTTCGAGTTATGATATTTTTCATATCACTCAAGCCGTTGCCTTTCGCCTTTCGCGAAGAAAACAATCTTACCTTCTCCAAGGACCACCACCATCCCAATCAACACTTCAACCTAAACAACATTTACTTCTTCTTTCTCCCACCCCCAGCTTTTGATTTCTTGTTTGCCACTCCTTTATCAGCATTTCCAGTTGTTTCCTGCCATTAAACAGGCCAGAGCATCATGAATCAGATCAAAATGTTCCACCAAGACATACATATTTCCAAGATATATGAAGCTAAACAATAAAATGATTCAAACATACAAACTCCCAATCAATGAAACCGATTGACACTTTACAACAAACAATAAAAAATCTCAAAAAGCTTTGAACAAATTAAGATGATTGCAACAAAATAATTAATATCTAATAATAATCCACCAATCCTACTAGCTATTTAAAGCAATTTGGTCTCATAAAGCGAGTGGGCAAAAAGAGAATATAAAATATACCCGAAAACTGGGGTTCATACAGTGGTTTACAGTTCATATGCTGAAGCCAGACACCTCTGATAAATGGCATGGTAGTTAATTTGAACTCAAATCTAAAGGATGGCGGAGGGATTAGGCTGCCAAAAGGCCCTTTGGTTGGGTTCGCATAAAGGGAAGCTTGTACGGAGAACATTCTAAACTCCTTGTACTGGAATCGGAGATACAAGAACACATTTGGTTCCCTGTGACCACAGTATGGTAGAAGTTAAGACAACAAATACATATAGAATCTACGACCAGTAGAACTAACTATCCAAAGATGGATCCTCTATGTCAATCATGTTTGGAATGAAAAAGATACCCTACGGATTAGATATGTTACAAATTTGAGTTTTTTTCTTCTGAATCTGCAAAAAACATGTGACTTGAGGACCCCTCGAAAACTAGATTTGCCCTAAGACAGTTCCACCATCCAAACACATAACTCAATGTTTACAGAAACTATAGTAACTTTGAACAAACAAAGAGAAGCTTAGCAGTTTGTAAGACATCAATCAGAAAGATGCAAATGGCGCAAACTGAAGAGAAAAGATAATACTATGATGAAAAAGTAGATAGCATAAGATTACTTCTTCCAATCCCAGGAGAGGCAGATAAAGCATGAATCATAGATGACAAAATGAACCCTCAAACATCAATATAGACATAGGTGCTCAAACTTCTCATGATTATATAGGAGTGTATTCTAAGGCATGATTATGAAGATCCATAAGACTTTAAACAACCACAAATTGTCAAAGATGCATAATAATCCAAATAATTGACTATTTCCTTTTCAAACATTGTAGTTATTCATTTTCCATTAGTAAATAAAGAGACAGCTTTTTAACACTAAAATGGTACCTTTCTTTTAGCTGGTACTGATGTGTTAGCAACTGGTTTGAAGGAATGATTCTAACCTGGTCAAGAGGAAGAAAAAAATTTAAGATAAAACAAAAGTTAAGAACAATTTGGTCCCTATATATAAGGAAACCATACCGCCCCTGAGAAGACTTATTCTTGGCTGCCTTGATCTTTTCTATCGCCTGAATAACCAGATCAAGATTGAGTTGAGGTCTTCCAAAAACAACCAGAATAGTTTGTTTTTTTTATGGTACATACAAAAGCATGAAACAATATAGATATCATTCATACCTTTGTAACTCTGTCCTTGTTGAAGCCATTTTGGTCCACCAGGAATTCTATCAAAGCCTAAAAGAAAATAAAGTGTAACAATTATACGGGAAATTATTAATAGAGAAGAAATATAAAATAATTTGAGTTCCAACGGAGAGAAAGCTACCTCTTCATCTGGGGCACCCCATTTGATTTCAGGTTGATCATCACCAGTTAAGACTAATGGTTCCTTAAAGAGACGTCTGGCCTCTTGATATGGCCACTCATCAGGTATCTGATATCTACAGAAAGATTGCCAAATATTGAATCAAAGTTAGTGTTAAAATGCATGTAATATTCACGCTTTTCACATAAATGGAAAAACATCAAGGAGTAGAGAACAAAGAAACTTGTCTAGCAGTTTTAAGTTTTATATAAGCTAATGGATTGCCTAAATTACATATAAGGCATCTCTGAAACAATT
>VALG01004032.1:0-12742 GCA_009835305.1 Ipomoea purpurea | reverse complement strand
AATGATTTCCCTTTAGAATTTAATTATGAAACCCATATCCTTTTAGCAGAACGGTATCAGTCTGGCCCAGCTTAAAGAAAAGATCATAGAAGGCTAGAAACAAAAGTAAGAAGACTAGGAATAATTGATTTCAAAGTTGAGGACTAAAATGACAGTGCACCAAAGTTAGAGGATGTCCGCTGATATTTTTCTTTTTTTTATAGTAGTGATTGCTCAGCAGTCTTGTAGAGTATCCTGATGAAGATCCTTTCATACCAGAAGAAAGTTGTTGCTAAATCAACAGTTGCGATCTGATATCCATGCATCCTGTTTTTCAATTAACATCTAATTAATAATATTAATATCTAATCAAAGTAATCTTACAAAAAATTGCTAGACATATTTGGTCCACACATTTTACTCACTTACTGTGAAACATTCTTAACCTAATCATCACTTATTATCTCCAAATAGTCAAAGGGTTAGTCCCCTGTTTCCAAGATCATAGAATTCGAACATTTACAGATGTTTATCAACATTCGCCGCATTCACATCCAAAATTTTCAACTAATTACCTTGATAGGGAATTAATAAGTGAATTTGTTAGGCATAATATTATTTAATTTTTGCTGGAGGATTTACAGAATAATGTTACTCGTATTTTCGGACTTTGATGATTTAAATAATGTTGGGGCTATTTTTTTAATAAAATTATGTTGGGGCATAGTGAAAAAAGACAAAATAAGAGCTCTTTGCGATATAATTGTTATGAGGATGCATTTAAAAATTATAATGCTTATCAAATAAATTAAATATTCTAATATAATATAGAACCTTTTTTATGGTGTCAATAGTGTGGATAACCTTGGGTGTGTTTTGAAACCTGGAAAAATCAGTTCTGAAAATCATTTTTCAAGTTTTCATTGTTTGGATGTCTGAAATTCAAGTTAACGGAAATCATTTTCCGTTGACTTAGGAAAATAGGCTTGTTTTGGAGAAATGACTTTCCGATCTCTTTTTTTGGGAAGTCATTTTCCAACTTTTCACCAACATCACACCACCCCCAACATCAAACACCATACCACCACCACGCTGCCACCACACCCCCCCACCCACCATACCACCGCCACCTCGTGTTCGTGCACACCACCACATACACACCCATTCACACCAAAACCACTACCACACACACCGCCCCTATACCATCGCAGACACCGTCGCCGCCACCCTCTACCACCACGTCATATTATTCATATTTATTATCTTTATTTCATTATTATTATTCATTATATTATTCATTATTATAATATAAAATACACCACTACCACTACACCACACACACGACAATAATTTTTTGATTATTTATTAGTTCTTTATTCCTTATTATTTTAAAATTATTATTTTTCTTATATTTAAATTATCGTGTTTATTTTAATAATATTTAATAATTTATTATCTTTCTCTCATTTTCCTAGAAAAATGGAGCCACACTCAAAAAACAGTTTTTCGAGTGCACCAACCGCTGGAAAGGAAATTTTATTCCGAAAAAAGACTTTCTTTTTCCAGATAGTCTTTTCTGCTTTCAAATAGACCCTTAGATACAATCACATATTGATATATTTTTTTAAAAACAAATTGTATATTTATTTTACTTGCTATCCTCAGTACTATCTTATTGGCATGCTGGGTCAATAATACAAAGGTAATTAAAGCGCAATGCTACAAATTTCTCCTTTTTTCTTTATAAATTTTCCTTTTTTGAAGTGGCATACCATTTTAGTATTAAATTATTTTTGAACTTAGTAGTTGGATCAACGATTCATTTAGCCAGTGAATACGCCACATAATGAGGGAAATTTTGGAAGGAGGAAAATTAAGAGGAAAAAAATTTTCCTGTAATTTAAAATATGACTTATGATCTTTTCAAAAAAAAAATAACGATGATATACTCTCTTGTCTCATTTTATCTGTATACTTATTTTTCATTAGTCAACACTCTTTTTTCTTTGTTTCATTTTCTTTAGTATTTTTTACATTTTAAATTTTATTTTTGGTTTAATATTACTTTTTAGTGTAGTAGTTCATCTAAATATATAAATTTGTTACTAAATTTAACTTTAATATTATGAAAAATTGAATTAAAAAGTATTCAGTAAACGTCTTAACGAAACCAGCCTTAAAATTGGTGACAGAGGAGTACATTTTTATTATTGGTATTATTTATTTATTGGTCCTACCACTATTTTGAACTTTTTTATCATTATATCGAAAAGGAAAAAAAAAACAAAGTTAATTCAAACTAATTTTTTGTCAGACCCAAAATCTTTGAATAGTCATAATTTTATTCTACTTTCTCTTAAAGAAATACAATTGTATATACACTCACGCCAATTACTACGTTATTCGAATACATTTTGATTAACAGCCGACTAATTCTACTCATGTATGTATTGTTTAATTTTTATTCCCTACGCTTAGGTTTTTCCCGATCTCTCTCTAGTGCCTGCCTAGGTTTCCGACGCTCTCTCTACTTTCTACAGCGTTCGTCGGTGTTTTTCTGTTCCCCCCTTTTCACATCACCCCCCATGCTTCGACGTCCGCAAGAGGGTGTTGCTGGACTCACAGCCCCGATGGGCAGATCTGTTCTGGAGGAAGAAGATGCGAATTGCTTTCGGATCCAGCTTGTTGCCGCGGGCAGGATGGTGCGCCTGTGGAAGGAGGTATAGCGTGGTGTCTTTCCTTGCGACTAAGTTGATTAAGGTTGGAGTTTATGGTCAGGTTATGGCATCGGTTTGGCACCTCTTGGGTGTCCAAGTTACGGGCTCAACTAACTCTCTTCTTGTTCGCTTTCCGACCTGATACTGACATGATTCGTGTTCTTGAGGAGGGGTCGTGGTCTTTCAATAATCATACCTTGTTTGCCGACAAGTTAGGACGGAGTGACTCCCGGGGACTGTTACGTTGGATTCTGTTGATATGTGGGTTTAATGCCATGATCTTCCCATGGGGTATACGGGTATACCTTAGCATCATCCTCGTGCAAGTTGGAATTTTCTTCGCGCTTTATCTGTCTGACGAATCGCTTTGCAGGTGCGCCGTGGCGGCTTTCTACCGTATACGTGTTTCCATCCTAGTGTCGAACCCCTACGGCGACGCATCAAACTATTGAAGTGAGCAAAACTACGTGTTGGGTATTTTAAATATGAACGATTGCATACCGTTTGCTTTTTTGTGTGGTATGATGAGGCACTCCTTCAAGTTTTGTCTCAAAGCAAGAATTCGCCAATGCCGTGAATTGTATCCTTTGGTGAGAATTGCAGGCCTGGTGGGTGAACCGTGGTTATCCCAGCGAGGTAATCCAAAGTGGGAAGGGTACGTAGATGGGGAGCTCGGAAACGGACACCATGGTGGAGGAAAGGCGAGAGGATAGTCCGACGATGTAGCGCATTGAAACGCTTAGGGACTATGGGACTGTGGTCGATGTATTGGAGGTGGCAGGGGTGATATTGTTGATGCAGATGTTTCAAAAAACTTGTCCATTGCGGGTTCTGGTTCCCAGACCCGCCCATCATCATGAGTACTTTGAGCTGGAACTGTCATTGCTTGGGCAATCCACGAACAGTTTGTGAAATATGTGGACATTGTGTCCGCTAAGAAGCCCGACTTTGACTACTTAAATGGAAACTAGAGGTAGAGCGGATACAGCGAGCAGCTCACGTATCATGCTTGGTTTCGATAGTTATTTATCGTTGTTGATAATGACGCGCGAACTGGCAGGGGTTTGCTTATTTATGGAGGAATAATAATGTTAGTCTTTAGCTTACTGTAAGAACATGTGATGTTGAGGTTCTATGTGGAGTAAGCTTTGGCGCATAGTGTTTATGTTTCTCGACGTAATCTGAGACAGAGCATGTATTGCTGGTATGTTTATAATAGATCCCATTTCATGTTGTCATAGGGATTAATAACTCTTATTCCAAGCAGGAAGAGGGGAGAAAATACACTACCAGAAGAACCTTTACTGGTTTGGGACTGTGTGGATGAGTGTGGTTGTACATTACCATGCTAGGCTCATGTACCTGGAGAAGTGTTGGAATGAACTAAATCGAGAAAGCTTAGATAAATTTCGACATAATCCTTGTGTGAAGTTAAGAAGGTTATTGTGACGCTATTATGACTCGCAATTTGGACACGCGCTCTCTCCGAGTAAGCAATAAACAACCAACAGCAGCAAGGAGGGGCAGGGGCGGAAGGTTTTAATTTGCCCCTGATGGGATGAGCTTGCTTGTTGATGAGGCGCTGTAAGGAGGTGGATGAGAGTTCATGAATGCAATGAGAGGGCCGAAGGGTATGACTGTCGAACTGTGTGTGCAATGATCGATGAGAGTGGAGAACACTTAGAAGTTGGGACGCATTAAACGTTGCTAACAGGAACACGAGTCTCTCGCAATCGAGGGACGGATCTGAGAGTGTAAATCTCATTAATTAGTAGTGTCCCAGCTGGAAGCCAGGAGATATATTTGCGAGAAAGAGCAAAGCAAGTGATTACGGAACTGATCTAACACAACGTCCCTATACAGGGTATGCCTGCTATCGTAAAAAAAGAATTCTAATACCATAGTGGAAAATGATGATGAGTTGGGTTTAACGAATTAATATAATTTCATTATCTGATATATTAATTATTTTTTATTCTACCAATCGTGTTCATGCCCATTTTTAATATTTCATCCTGGGTCCCTTCACCAAACTCTCGACACTACCTTTAACGACCCTTGAAGCCCCGGGGAGGACAAGATCCCCCTATTGCTATCCTCCTGATAAGCACCAAAGCCAAGAGAATAATCGGTTTTATCAGCAATTCTGGTAATTGGGAAGATGTTTCGCTATTTATTAATTTCTTAAATCAGTATTCCAGAGGATTGATTGGATACATGTTGTTTTAATACCTAAAGAAAGGACCGAGAAAGTACTGATAGAGACGATGCATTAGGAAATTTTGTGTATAGAATCTACCAAGATGATACAAACAGAATAAACACTTATGGGGTAAATTACTTCATTACTCAGCGAGTGCCTTCTATCCCAATAAGTTAATCACAGGCCTGATCGTTAATAATTAGTAGCATTGTCATTATAAATCGAAGCACTGTGTTTGGAGAGATTGGCTTAAACTGATATGGCTAAGGCGTCATATATGATGAATGAAGTTCTAAAAAATTCTCGTGGTGTGATGTTTTGATGAGCAGTGGATTAATTAATGCTATGTTACACACCGATCACACTATAAATCATGGTAAACAGTTGGCACTGTCGGAACCCAACATGGTCTCAAGGCAGGGATCCCCTCCTCACCCTATTGGTTAATTATTCGACTGGCTTGTCTGTTTATTAGCAAAAGTAGATTTGGCGGATCAATACATGGTTGCAGAGTGCTAGGGGAAGCCCACTACCAACTGTTTTTCAGTATAACACTTTTATTTTTTAAGCAATGATCAGGAAGCAATGTTTAAACGTTTGCAAGTTATAAATTTCTACAGATTTATTCCATAAATCGTGAGTATTCTTTTAGGATGTGTGTGCACTTTTTGGGTTTCACCGAAATTGGAATATCTTGATTACCACTTTTGTGGCCGTAAAATAAAAGTGTTTTCTCTTTGAGGAGATTAAGAATAAGCAGAGTTGCTCTCCAGGTGGGTAAGGTACTTTGAAAAGGGGTCATCTGATGCCCAATACTATGGATTTTCTTGCTGGTAGTTGGTTAGTCTAGTAAAGGCTAATGAACAGAGTATTGGTGGAGTTGTTCTGATAGGTAAACATTGGAAGGCTGGATAATTATGTTACCAAAAAATTTGCGATTGGTTTAAGGACTCTCTTGCTTCACCTGTACTAGGGAAAACAGGACCTGCACTTCTTATCTCAACCAACTTCTACGAAATATACAAAGCTAATACCTACCGATGACCTTTTCGTTGAAGCACTGTAGGAATTATCCCGCTACCTCTTGGCGGCTTATGGCCGCACGGGATAATGGTGGGCTCGAAATATTCGCGATATGGAGTCAAAATTGCCACGCCCCGGCCCGCGAACTATGCGCAACCCCTCTAGAACTCCTAAGCCAGATTCACCTTCCGAGTTCCACAGCACGTAGCCAGGCAACGCGATCCCAGACACTCGGTCTCTTCCAAAGCCTACATTAGATGTGTTTCAAGCCACACCTACTGAGAACACTTAGCCAGTTCTCTCTCCAAACAACTTTTTTTTGTCACACAATGCAACTCCGGATGCCTCCACCGCTAAACTGAATCACTCTTGTAAGAATTATTATCTGCTTAAGAACCGTAATGGGACCCATGGATATCAACCTCTTAACGGACTCTCGATAGGACCAACTACTGCCGCATTCCCCTCCTCTCTTAATATACCCAATTCCAGTATTTCTACCTACGACCAATGTAATACCACTTACATCTCTATTAGTCTTTATGCATTTTGTTATTTCCTAGTCGTATTATACATTCTGGCTCATTTTGATATCACTTTTGATCAGAACACTTAATGTTTGGGACTATTTCCCTGCTTCTATTGATTCTCATCATCTAGTATACGTACACCATGTTATGTTCAAAAAAAAGTACGTATATTGAATTTGATTTTTTACAAGAATTGAATTTAAAGAACTACTTAATATTAGTAACTAATATGTAATTAAAATAAACAGGGATTATTGCAAAACAATCCTGACCATATAGCTTATCATTATGGAAATTATTTATTAAGAACCTATATCTAATTATATTAAATTCTTCCTTTTAATACTATGGACAATTAATATTATAATGAGGTTAAAATGAAAATGTATACATAGTATATATTAAATATAAAACTGTACAAAATTGACATAAACTTTTTCTATCATAGCTTTATATATTATATATATTACGTACATTCCATATATCTATACACATATATATAAGTTAGTAATTATATTATATTAGAGAGATAGGATAGGATATGAGCTGATAATAATATAACAATATAATTAAATATAACTACCACAAAACTTCAAAAAAATATGTCAATTAATCTTTATATATTCGCTATACTCAACTCAAAAAGCCATTAGTTTCCTTTTTTTCACTCAAAATGTACTACTTTTGGAGATCATCTTATTTAACCATTTATCGTTCTGATTATACACTCATATCAACTCAACTTGTCCACTAGAAAGAACCACACTTATCCACTTTTGAGCCCATCAATGAAAAGGAACCCCATAATAATTTAATAAAAGTCACTTATAATACCATTTTAAGCTAGTTTCAACAATATTCATCTTAAGTATTGATATAAATAATTATCTATTGATTAAATAATTGGTGACTATTACTATATTATGTTTGAACTTACAAATTTAAGTCTCTTCACAATGTTCTGCTTATAATGGTGAACTGGTAAATTAAGTTATCACTTATTCTATTTGGGAAAATTGTAAAAAAATGTCATCTCCTTATAACATGGATAAATGTCACTCTGCAATTATGGAGCCGTTAAATGTGCCCCTCAATTACAAACATGGTGCACATATACTCCCGTAACAAGACTATGTTCCCCCGTTAGGCTTTAGACACGTTAAGTCGGACGCATTAAAATATGTATTAGTTTTTTCCCACCTCCCCGATTCAAAGGCCCAACTGATCACACGTTTGAACCACAAACGTCCGTTACAGGGGGATTATATGTGCCATTTTGATAACAGATGGGGCAGGGCCAACATTTACACCAACCATAATTCAGTGCCAGGCCGCCTCAAAAACGGATCTGTCGATATCTTAAATATGGGGCCATTTCAAGTAAATTATAGTACTATATAAATAATTGTTCACAAAAGTGTGAAAAAATTCAAACAATACAACATACATGTATAAAAACCTACACTAAAATCACTGTAATCTCGCACGTTTCCTCAATTGGCAAATATTTGTAAACACATGCTGTCCGAATCTAGCTAGACTTCTCTACTTTAGGACCTTCAGTATCCTATGATAAACTCTTTCTAGCACATTTTTCACAAAAGATAATCATTAACTTTAGAATCAAGAGACTCCTCACTCTTGTATCCAACTATAATGTCCACATCTAAACTAATCATCTTGGTTTATCTCGACATCTCTACAACAACATGAACATCTCATTATTGTAACAACTTACATATCACTTGTCACACTATCATTTAATTTTTTCTAATCTCACAATCCACTCTTGATCTATTCTATATGAGACATACAGACATTAACAATTTTTCTGCCATCATCTATTTGACACTACTATTTCAATTTCTCATTTATAATGAATTTTTCAAGAGATCATTTAGAACTTGCGTAGTTAGCTCAATTCTTTTTTTTCTTTTTTAAGCTACTAACCAAGGAATAATATTTAGAAACATATTATAAAAATTAAGGAAAAAATAGGAATTTATTAGAAACTCTATGAAAAATAAACTATAATTAATCAAGAGGACAATTCTTAAAATCTTAATCTCTAATCGCAATTATCATAAGTTAAGTAAATAAAATAATAACAGAATGGAAATATTAATAATTTAAATACTAACCGCTAAGCACTGTAACTTTTACTATGTACACAAGCTACAATTGAAGAATTTTTTCGGAAGCTGCGCTTCTATCATTGCATTTCGTTCATAATGCACCATGCTAGTTGACTCCATTATGCGTATAACATAACCTTAATTGTCGTATGCAGTAATTGGTTGTGGAGATTATGGTAATGAGTAAGATAATTAGGTTGCGGCGAACAATGACAAATACAATTTGCTCATACTTACGCTATTTACATAATGATGATTGGTGAATACAATAATCCGCATGCCGCCCATCCATTTTCATAAATACTCCGTAGTTTACAGTACCAAAAATAATTTTTTTTAAATTACTAGGGCCCCCAAAAAATGAGGGGGGCCTGTGGAAAGTTTTTTCCCTAGCAGACCATTGCCCTGCCCTAGACCGGGCTTTTCTAAGGGAAGTGACGTTCTCAATAACCTCTGCATGAATACTTAAAGGCAATTTCTTGCTTACCTAGAAACGTGCTCTCTTTCTACTTCTTGGCCGCACCTTATCAGCAGCCTATATATTAGATATCTTTAGACCCACACACCATACCCCCACATTCTCCCTGCCAACCCCCCACCCCCGTCCGACCGCACAACACCGCCCCAAACCTGCTAGCCTCACACCCGCAGGAACTAATTCCATCTGCTGTAGCCCGTTCGGAACACGGAGACCCGACGCGCACATACAACTAGAAATAAGTTGAATTTCCGACCCACCGAAAGTGATATTAGATCATGCTTGAAGCAAAAAGGTCGGAAATACACCAATGTTTTCCGGTAATATCAAGAAGTGTCGGAACAATGATTCACGAATTACAATCATTGTAGTGTCGAATTTCAGACTGTCAGTAGGCGCCTGGACTGAGGACGGGAACTCCCCGCGGCCGTGCCCTGCCCATACGAAAATTAAAAAAAAAATATGTATATATTTATTACGTAGCAGGAATACCACGATCGCAGTACTATAAGTCTTTGTGTAATTAGAATTTAGGCAATATTAACATTATGTAGTAGACGGATTGATCTATTCATTAGATCTAGTAGGGAAAATAGGAAATATTTCTAAATGAATCGGCCATAGCAGATATTAACGTTAAGGTGAGATTAACCATAAAGCTATCAAAATAAGACCCTGTGGATTGTTTTAAAAAATTCTAATTATATCATCACTATATAGGTTACTAGGAAGATAGCTTCTTAACTATTTAAGAACATTTATACGTATCACTAATTCATAACTAGAATAATATAAAAATTGGTTTGAAATCTGTAATTGCATTAATAATTAGAATTAAGCAACGCCATAAGGGGTCTTATAGGATAAATGGAGTTATCGGTTGAATAGTGTATTGCATGTATTAAGGTGTAAGAAATGAACCTTCCTATGTAGTTTGTAGTGGATTATATTAGAAATATAGGGTTGATAGCGGTAAGTTAATTGATTGGATGGGAGGAGGACATATTCAGTACGTTGTTAGACGAAGGAATAATAATTAGATTTGGATTTCATTTTCCTTTTTATATTTTAAAAATTGTTGATTTCGGGCATTGTGATCGGGTGTAAGCTTGATACGTGACTGCGGCGATCGACATGCCGGGAATTGATGCGTTCACCGTCCCGCCAAATTCAAGCGGGACGTGGACGAAATTTTTTTCTCTGTGACATTCCACCTAGGACGGGTGGGTCCATACCCGGTAGCCGGACATTTCGTAAACGCACTTGCCCCAGGGACATGTGAGGCGACGACAGGAATGTTAAATTTATGATATTGCATTGCAGCCGTTGAATACTTAGCAAATAACGGGCTATAACACTCAGACGACATAAGGTGCAGGTATGGGGCATCTTAGTTTTATATAGTGCACCTTTAGTTTCTACAATCAAAACTACGATTATTATGAGATTTCCCCTCCATAATAAAGTAAATAAACCGTAAAATTGACCAATAATATTAAAAAATTTAATACACTTAGCATATATCCATATGTATATACATTATTCCAAGTCTTGTTTTATTGGCTATTACTTTGGACTCGAAAATGAAGTACATTTCCGTTTTAATCGAAGTGTGGGTATTGAAGATAAAGAAACAATACTTCTGTTTGTAAGAATATATATTCTATATTAAAAAAGGACCATACTAAAATACAGGCTAAGGAGATCTTATTCAAGTCGAAAGCACAAAATATTCAGAAAATCATCATATTTACAAAGAATCTCTTTATTCGAATTACCAAAAAGAGGTCTAGGAAATATTAAGGCGTTTATTACGCGTATATTTTTCAAAATAAAATCTCCTTTACAGGTTCAATTAGACGTAATTAATTCTATTGAACTATTTCCTAATATGTGATAATAATCTATACAAGTAGAGGTTACAACCTAATAGTATTAATTTATTAACCTAAGGGTTTAGTTGGCAGTAGTGTAGATAAGATGTTTTGGTTATCTTAGCATAATTATTATCGGTACTGAAGGTAACTACATTTTAGACTATGCTAGAATTTACATATTCTATAAATGGGAATTTATCTGCTACTAAAGATAGCAATTGTAACAATTTATAAGCTCTTTTGGTCAGTGAGGGGATGATTATCTTGTGGAGATGATGGTATGGTATTTTAAAAAATGCCTTTAATTTATCTATGAACGCTCCTCTCGCAAGCAGTTTTCCTCTGCATACTTATAGAGTTCGCTAACCTCTAATGGTTTCCGCGTGATCGGGTCTCATTACTAGACTGGTGGCTTCTTTCTATTCCTATCCATTCTAATTATCTTGTATTCCAGTTATGGATTTTCTAGATTTGTTACAATCCTTTTTTGTTATTATTTTGGGCCTCTACTCCGGTCTACATCCACCTAGTAGGTGCAACATACAACATTGACTGTTCAAATATGTAGATTTCTATAGCCCATCTGCGGCGTATCTTTACCCAAGTAATGCACCAGGGTAATTAGTAGGTACATATATTGTTGATGAGTGAAGGTTCAGAAACACCCTCTAAATAAGAAAATGAGCTTTGGATGCAATTATACAATAAATACGGCATTGAAGTTAGTAATTTCGCATATAACGATAACAGGCTTGGAATATCCCCAATCTTAATGGTAAACATTGAATGCTGAAACCTACTGCAACTACTGTTATATATAAAAAGGAAAACAGTGGTTATTAAGCTAGGAAAAGGATCATTTAAACAGTAGCGCCTGACCATGATAGATGAATACATAGATATAATACATTATGAGCTGGAATGTCTGTATTAGTTCAATAACATATTTAGGTTGACATGATTCAATTAATTATCAATAGGAATATATTATATTGCAGTAAACCATATATAACAATGGTATCATAACATATTGAGCTTTAGTTTATTAAATAATGGACCGAACACAAAAAAAATTGTTACAAAGCTACGTAAGAGCAGCACTAAAAAGGAAAGGGTCCATAACAACTACTCCAAGCGGTTCGTCGTACGACACAACCTCCAAATATTAGCATTTTTTTTTTTTATCGTGGGTGGTCGAAAGACAAAGACCAAGATGTTGCCAACAGTCTCAGTGAGGTCATTTAATTCTCAGGTCTCTACTCAGGAGCATACCAACCACCGATTCACCAGGCCCTGTACACTCCAGTCCGATGCCATATAATGCACTATTATTTATGATCTAATAAACTTTATCTACCAAGATATACACTCCCTATTTTTAAATCCTTATGTGTGAGACACATCATTTTCACGGGTTAGACTTCATCATTAGAAGGCGATAGTAAACTATTGTTTGTGGCATATTAGCTGTTTAGTTTATCGTCTAGTTCCCCTTATAACGCCACCCGAGAAAACCCTTTTGCAAGGTATCGTGCACTGGTTAGCATGAACAGATGATACGAGATTTATGAACCAAAGCCAACACTGTCCTGACTTTACCATCCCTAAATAGATCCAGACTCTTGCGAAACCCTGATACACAGGAAGAGATCTGCCTCCATCGTAGGAGCTTTTACTCAACACCAACTTTAGCCGTTGACCCACTACATATTCCTAAACAACACAACTGCACCTACCACAACACGCTCAATCGAACCACAAGCACACATGGCTAGAAGACCCCAACGAAACACTGCATAG
>VALG01004031.1:0-12078 GCA_009835305.1 Ipomoea purpurea | reverse complement strand
TCTCTTCGGATATGCAAGACCAGTGGGTATGCTCAGAGTTATCTCTTGCGCTTTATCCTTCAAGTATTAATGATCTCGTCAATTAGTATTTAAAAGATATCAATACGCTTGTGCCTCTTTACCCGAAGGTTGATATTGACGATCTTCTCCCATCTCACAGATTCTGTCTGTAGTCGTCTTCCTCATCATGTTCTTTCTTATATCATAGGTAGTCATAAATCGATTCACCATACATTAACATCCCTGACAATTAAAAAGATTTTAGTACTATATTACATACAAACTTCCTACACGGTATGGAAAATATGAGTATCTTGGTCTGTGTCTCCCTATGATTTTATTATATAGTTGTGCGGTACAGTTATGTTATTAAGTGAAGATAGTCCAGGTAATTTGTTCGCATAGTCCGTTTGAGTTTTTGAAGTTTAATTTATCTATCCCGTACGTATTAGAATTTACGAGAGTATAGTGATCAGATTATTAGCGGCATACAGGATATATACATCATAAATTTGTTGAGATTTCATTAGTAGCGGTGGATGAGGTAAGATTGATTTTTTATGTTTGGATTCCAACAAAATTATATTGGTTATTGTATAAGTGAGGATGATTTTATGATGGTGGTTATTATGTATATATATTTTAATTGTGTGTTGGTGAGACGATTTGATGGTTTATTATGTCATTGTAGAGGAAGGAATTGGGTGGTTGCCGATATTGATGAGATGAGATGTTGAATCAAGATTTGGTAAGTATTTGATCTAGGAGTAAATGGATTAAGGGGGGAAGGATTTAGAATTGTGTTTATGGAGAGTTTTAGTATGATAGGTAGTTGAGAGTTTAATGGCTGGAGGTTTTGAACCCAATTGAACCTGACTTTCCTGCCCTTTATCTCCTGATTTCCTTCTCAAAGTGTGCCCATAAAAAATATAATAAATCAAAACATCTTGTTAGTAGCAACAAATAATCATAATCAACTCAATCCACATAACAATATATATTAATTACTTACACAGGCGTTTAATAAAAACAAACACATTAATGAACAATTAACAAATTATCACACATATTCTAAATTTATATTTAGAAACTTCTTCACATAAAAAAACAGATTCTAAAATATTTTAGAAACAAAAACAAAAAAATAATAATAACTTTCAGCTCAGATTTCTAAAACATTTTTATCACAAATTATATCACATAAGTCATATTATGCACGAAACACATATATTATGCAATAAACATATTAACTTAGATTTTTAAAACAAATTGTTCATGCAAACAATTAATCAACTTATACAAACATGAACACATATTCGTAGATTAAAATAGCACATTGAATCATGCAATTATAAACAAATTGTCAAATAATCACGAATTTGCACATTTCATCAAATTAATTTGCATGGCATATGATTTCACATTAAATAGCACATGCAAATACACAATTAAATTCCTAACACATATTGCAATTTTATCACATAAAAAAAAAAATTCGAATAAAAACATGCATACAATCACGTAAAACAATTTATTTTGAGCACAAGTATCAATTTTAATTGAGATATTAAGTCCAGTGATACTTAGCTCATTTCGATCATTCCCAACTCCTGCCTTAAGGTTGAAAATCTCGTTTTGCATAAAGGCTTCGTGAGAATATCAGTAACTTGGTTTTCCGTAGGGATATATTCGATCTTTAGATTATTCTTTTCAACGTGATCCTTTTATGAAATGATGTCGAATGTCGAATTATGTTTGGTTCTTGAGTGAAGCACCGGATTGGTGAGTGATAGCGATGCACTATATTATCACAATAATACTAAAACGTCTCACAATTTACCTGTAATCCTTCAATTGTTGCTTCATCCACAAAATTTGCGCACAGGCGGAACAAACTTCCTGCAACCAATATATTCGGCCTCGGCGGTACTATTGCGATGGATAATTTTGCTTTTTTGCTGAAACCAAGGAAACAAGCCTTCCCCCAAGAACTGGCATGTCCCGGAAAGTGCTTTCTGTCTAATTTTGCAACCTGCAAAATCCGCATCTGAAAAAACCCATTAGAGTAAAATCTGTACCTTTTGGATACCACAATCCAACATTGATTGTGCCTTTCAGATATCGTATGATTCTTATTTGTTGCGGTGAGGTGGCTTTCTTTAGGATTTTGCTTGGAATCTTGCACACACTCTATCCCATAGCATAAGAAATGCCCGGCCTGCTTGTAGTAAGATATAGAAGAGAACCAATCATTCTCCTATATTTGTTTGATCGACATCCTTTTCCATATTCATCTTTTGTCTAGCCTTAATGATGTGCTCATTGGAATTTTGATCGATAATTTTCCATCAAGGCCAAACTTTCTTTATCAAGTCGCGGGTGTACTTTTCTTGATTGATGAATATTCCTTCTTTCCATTGTTTGACTTGTAAGCCCAAGACGTAATTCAATTCATCCATCATGCTCATTTCAAACTTGTTCTGCATAAGCTTTGAAAATTTCTCACACAAAGAAGTTGTAGTGCTTCCAAAAATAATATCATCAACATAGATTTGCACTAATAAAATTGATCACCATCTTGAATTTAAATAGAGTTTTGTCAACAAGGCCTTTGGTGAATCCACGGCTTATCAAGAACATTGACAAAAGTATCATACCAAACTCTTGGTGTTTGTTTCAACCCATACAATGCTTATTTAAGTTTGTAGACTTTATCACCTTCGCCTTTTTACCTCAAAACCTGGGGGTTGTTCGACATAAAGTTTCTTCGAGTAGACCATTCAAGAATGCGCTTATTCACGTCCATTTGATAAACAAATGAAATCTTTGTGTGCGGCGTAGGCTAGGAAAATTACTGATTGCTTCAAGTTGGGTTTACCGGTGCAAAAGTTTCATCAAATCTATTCCTTCTTCTTGAGAGATCCTTTTGCAATGAGCCTTGCTTTATTCCTAACAATCACGCCTTTCTTCGTTTGCTGTTCCAGAAGACCCATTTGGTTCCTACAATATTGTTGGTTTCCGGTCTTGGAACAAGTTCCCAAACATCATTTCTTTTGAATTGATCGAGCTCTTCTTGCATAGCATTTATCCAATTCGGATCACTTAGAGCTTCGTCCACTTTTTTTGGTTCAATTTGAGATAGATAACATGTGAACAATGCTTCCATGGTAGATGATCTTGTTTTCACGCCTTCATATATATTCCCAATAATTAATTCTGGAGGGTGATTTTTAAGCCATCTTAAATCTAGTTCAAATGGGTGCATGGTACTGGGTGGATCCATTTGTTGTGAACTGGCAGTGTTGGTTCAAATTTCCTCATTTAATTCTTCTTGAAATTGATCACCGACTTCACCTGTAACTTAATCACTAACTGGATCACCAACTTGAACCCGTACTGCATCTCCATTTTTCACGTTCGGTTTCACCTTCGAAATTATTATTAAAAGAATTTCCAACTTCTTCTGGATGAGGGATGGGATTTTCTAGAGAATTAATTTCCAACTCATCCATTCCCTGCAAAACATCATCTTCACACGTATCATTAGTATCACAAAAATAAATATGACACTTGTTACCATTTTGTTCGAATTCTTCGTCCAGTGCGTCAGTTTTTAAATGTGATTTTTCATTGAATACCACATGTATGGATTCTTCAACCACTATTGTTCTTTTATTCAAAACTCTGAACGCCTTGCTGGTAGCTGAATATCCTAGAAAAACTCCTTCATCTGCACGCTCATCAAAAGCTTTTAGATGCAATTTATCATTAATATGAATAAAGCATTTGCATCCAAAAATATGAAAATAACAAATATTTGGTTTTCTCCCTTTATATAGCTCGTATGGCGTCTTCTTATACTGCTTATGGATCATGCTTCAATGTTGCGTGTAGCAAGCAGTGTTGATAGCTTCCGTCTAATATCGTTTCGGGAGACCGGTTGCACTAATCATCACTCGTGCGGCTTCTTTGAGCGTCCGATTTCATCTTTTGGCAACACTGTTTTGTTGCAGTGTTCTTGCGACAGATAATTGGTGAGAAATTCCATGTGAATTGCAAAAAGCTTGTATAACTCCATTCACGAATTCAGTTCCACGATCCGTTCGTATTTTTTATATTTGCAATTCTTTCTCATTTTGTAGTTGCTTCAACAGCTTTGGTAGAGCTTGCTCAACTTCATTTTTCTTCTTGAGAAACACGGTACAAGTGTACCTGGAAAAATCATCAACAACAACGAGAGTATATTTAATTTCTTACAACTTATACTTATTGGATCAACTGATCCAAATAAGTCCATGTGTAGTAAGCTTAGCGGTCTTGACGTTGACTCGTGTGTCTTTGATTTGAATGATGATTTGATTTGCTTTCCGCGATGGCATTCATCACACACTTGGTCCTTCTTGAAGATAATATCTGGCAAGCCTCAACTAGATCTTCTTTGCAAGTTGATTAATAGTCTTGAAGTTAAGTGGATTGAGCTTCTGGTCATTCCCAATAGCTTCATTGAATTTCTGGCCATTAAAGCACACTGACATCTGTGCTGGTACTCCAATCAACAACATACATGTTCTTTCGCCTTTTCTCCAGAGAGTACATCTTCATTTGTGAGCTCATTGTTATTAGGAAATTATCTTAGAACAATTCTACAAGATAGCCTTATCACAAAATTTGTACTAGGCTCAACAAATTGAATATCAACTTCAGACGAATGAAACATCTTCACTTCTTTAATCCATTTCTTTGACCGTGCCAACTCCTTTGAATTCCAAATTTGATCCTCCGAATATAACTTTTGGTCCATCGATTTCTTTGAAACATAGATATGATTTATTTCTAGTCATTGGCGGAGCAACCACTAGCGATGTACCAAACATCCTCAAAAAAAGATAATTACACTTTTAGGTACCCATACTGCTTGGCCTTAACTGTAGTGATTTAGGAACAAACCCACCCAAGATCTTACTGAATTAAGATTGCGATTTGTAACCATTAGAGATTCGATAATCATAAATCACTTTTGAAAACATTTTTGGCGCCGATTTTGAAAAACATTTTTATATTTTGGCACCTGGGAAGTGGATTGTTGCTTTGGTCTATAAAAAGCATTACATCTATTACACAACCAATCCTTTTGAGTGGGATAAGATCTCCCAACTTTATTTCTAGAAAAGCTTCCCTCTTTTCTATGAAATCTTTTTGCACTTGACTCTTTGGCATATCTTTGCTTGTAGAATTTTTGTTGCTTTACCGTGTAATTGAATTGTTTCGGCCTTTCAACATTCAACTTTGCTTTTGGTTGATAGCCAAGTCCTTGTCTCATCGTGCTATCTGACCTTTAACAAATTTTACCACTTGATCTTTATTATTAAAGTAGTAGTAGAATTAGTTAGATTTTGAGGGGTTTGAGAACATGTGGAGTCATAACCGATTCTGGTTCTATCCTCCTGATGGCTTTTGCATGCTCACCATCTTATCCATTATTTTGATGAGTTAGTGAACATAGAAATGGTTGTCCGAAGGTTATGTTCTCTAACCTCTCTTGCTTTACACTCTTCTTGAAGGTGAATATTTTCACTCTTCAACTTACTCACTTCAAGTAAAGAATCTTGCAATTTTTTATTCGTTTCTTCTTTTTCAAGAATTAGAATATTATTGCGCTCCTTGAGTTGAGATGAGTGAGCATAATCTCTTGACAATCTCGCATTAGACTGTCAATAGATTCACGAGAAAAAGAAGAATTGATAGAATTAAAAGAATTAGATGTTACCTCTTCTTCCTCTGCTTCAAGAGCCATAAAACAATCTTCACTTATACTCAACTCAATTAACTTTCATATTAGAGTTGTATCATCATCCGAACATGAGCTTTCATCGCTTGAAGATGATTCTTCCGATTCATCATTTTCGTTTGGTTCGTTGCTAACGAGAGCTTTTCTTTTATGCGCTTGAATCTTTTGCTTTCGGATTTGTTCGGTGCAGATTCAATATTATTGCCTTGATACTTGCTAACGATCGGATATGGACAATTTATTTTAAAATTCCGGGTTTGTGACAATTGTAGCATAGATTGTTGTTTTCTTCGACTTTTTCTTCTTGTGGCGTGCGAGAGACAAATTTTCCACGAGCAGAATTTTTTTGTTGTCTCCTTTTCGCATAAACCTTTTAAATCTTTCAACAAAAAGAGCAAACTGTTCGTCAGCCATATAATCAATATTATCTACTGACCAGCCTGACCTGGAGGTTGATGGTTGTTCGACCATTAGAGCAGAATTTCGAGCTCATGAACATCATCATCTTTGGCCTTCATTTCGAACGTATATGCTTTTAGATCACTAAATAATTTGTCTGTTGACAACATTCTTAGATCTTGGTGATCGCACATAACCGTAACCTTCATATCCCATGCAGATGGTAAACCTCGTAGGATTTGAAGAGAATAATTCTTTTTGGCTAATATTTTTCTAAGATCACTAATCTCTCCAAGAATTTTGATCATTCGAGCTCCATGTCTGCAACAGTTTCATTTAAGAGCATTTGGAAATCTTCAAACTTCTTCATGACTATGGTGAGCTTATTGCTTTCTCTTGTTCATCTCCTTCGCCAATCTTGATAAGAGCGTAACACCCCAGATTTTCGAGACTTTTTAAAGCTTATAAATAAAGATAGAATCTTAAAATCCCAAGACATGTTTCAAAAAAAAAATCCCAAGACATAATACAAGGAGTTCGGGGTGTTATGCCACACATGAGCTAGAGAACTCAGGTGCACAGGCTAACTAGCTAATATCCTCAAAAGCGTAAATGCATAAACATGGCACGCAGGCCGAACGGGAAACTATCTACTTCTACACTCGAGGTTCTAGCACACTCCAGTGACTTATTCTTCTGTGCCTGAAAGCAAAATATATCTGTTCAGCGAGAGATGCTGGTAACCCACTCCAACGCGTTGAAATACAATACATATAGGATATATATATATATACTAAAACCATTTGAGCATGAAGATATATCCTACGAACACTAGCTTTTGAAACAGGGATAGACTCGACAGACAGGGCTAAGCACAAGCAACAGTTATATCAAGCATATACAAATTCTCACATAGAGCACAGTTATAGATAAGCACAACAAATAACCACAATTAAGTATTACTAGCAAGAATCCTATGGTCACGTTTCTATAACAGTCATATCATCAATTCTTCTTATCTCATCACATAGCACACTTTGTTGGCGCCACAGGACCAATCGCATGCCATACATGAGGGTCAGCACATATAGCTCTGACACGGCCCCGCAGCACCCTGCCCCATCTCACAATTACGGACGAGTCGATCGCAACCGACCGATGAACCGCAGCTCTATATAATATTTATATACCTGACTAGTCTTTACTGGCCTGGTTAACAGTTGGGATGGTCTCAACCCATTCAACTGCCCGTATAGTGGACCTCAGTCCTATATAATATTTATATACTTGACCGATCTTAACCGGCCAGGTAACAGCCGGTATGGTTCTCAACCCATCCGACTGCCCGTATATGTGAACCGCAGCCCTATATAATAATATTTATATACCTGACCGATCTTAACCGGCCTGGTTAACAGCCGGCATGGTTCTCAACCCATCTGACTGCCCGTATAGTGGACCGCAACCCTATATAATAATATTATATACCTGACCGATCTTAACCGACCTGGTTAACAGCCGGTATGTCCTCATCCCATCCGACTGCCGAATAGCCCGATTGATCTCAACCAAGTCGGGGTAACATGCACACAATAACACATAGCAAGCACATGCAACCCACATTAACACACTGGGAAGGGGGAAACGTATAACGAAACCTATGCGTGGTCATCCACAACTTAGAATACTCCTAAGGCGTTCATACTTCTTATACCTAGGTCATCGGGATACCAATTCGACTAGCATGCACTATACAAGACTCATTCGACCTACGAAACCCGAACATCAAACTAGACATAGGCACAATAGGAGGGGTCCGTTAGGACACCACGGGGGTCGGGGGAACATCAAACGGGTAATCCGAATTCTGGGTTGGGATATTTTCCAGCGGGTAGCCGGTGGGCGAGGGTCACCGCCGGCTGCCCGCCGGAGTTACTGTTCCGGGCAGTGGGTGCCCGGCGGGCAGCTGCCCGCTGCCGGAGCTGTCCTTCTTGCCGCGGGTAGGTGGCGGGTCCCCTACCCCCACCTACCCCCCACTGACTCTTTTCACCAAAAACACCCTGGAACCTTTGTGAACCCGAAACCATGCTTAGACACTTTCAAAACGCAATTGACAACAACACGTAGACAATTAACAGATAGAAATCAAGAAACATACGGCACATATCCTAACATGCTTTTCTAAACATAATTAACACCCCGATCATGCGAATTCCCACCCAATATACCAAGAATAATATCATACGATACAACCTAGGGTTCTACACTTTTAGATCAAACAAGAACACAATTTATCTTCTAATATCAAGATTCGGTAAGAATATCGCATAAACATAACATCAAGAACATCATACAATTATCAAGAACATTACATAATCATCAAGAACACCATAATTATCAAGAATACCATAATTATCAAGAACACCATAATTATCAAGAACCTCTCATCATTAAGATCATCAAGACCAACCATGGAATTATCACATCAATCACCAATAATAATATCACAAATCATAATACACAATAACATGGGGAAATCCTAAGGGGGGAATCATAACTATAAAAATAGGTTTTGTTGAGACATGGGTTCTCCTTAGCCTTAATTAATTCCTTGGCTATGAAGGGTCTTTCTTTAAGCTTACTTGCTTTCTTGATTTCTCTAAGGGAATTCTTGGAACTCTTTGGGTGGTGAGAGATTATTGGGTGGGAATTCTAGTGCCTTCTAAGTTCTCTATTTATATATCTTAGGGTCTATTCTTCTAGGACTAGGGGTTGGTTTAGAGGTGGGGCCCGTGGACCTATGGTGGGCTTCTTCCTTGTTAATTACTGTAATTTAATCTCTTCTTTTGGGTAATTGGTTAAACGATTAATTAGTTTTAGGGATCGTAACACGGGTGTTACAACTCTCCCCCCCCCCCTCCTTAACGGGAAATCTTCGCCCCGAAGCTTGGTCCTTGACGAATGATTTCCTCTTAGTTACCTAGTGTGAAAAGTTTGGGGTACCGTTCCTCATTGTGTCCTTGAGTTCCATGTTGCTTCCTCGGTCCCGTGGTTGGTCCAGAGGACTTCCCATTTCTATGGCCACGAGCCGGGTGTTTCTTGTCTTGGTGTCCAGGATTTTCACGGTTTTTCTTCGTATATAGTGACTCGTCGAGGTCCACGACCTCGGGTTGAAGTACGTGGCTTGGGTCGTGTGCATATTTCTTTCGCTGGGATATGTGGAACACGTTGTGTACTCGTTCTAGCTCGACGGGTAGGGCGAGGCGGTATGCTAGGCTCCCGACTCTTTCTGTGATTTCATAGGGACCGATAAATCGGGGGCTGAGTTTCCCTTTTCTTCTGAATCTCATTACCCCTCGTGTGGGTGAAATTCTTAACCAGACCTTGTCCCCGGTATTGAACTCGGCTTGTTTCCTGTTTAGGTCGGCGTAGGACCTTCTGGCAGTCCTGGGCAGCCTTCATTCTTTCCTGGATGTGTTTGACCTTGGTTATGGTATCTTGTAGGTATTGGGGCCCTAATGCTACTGGGTCGACCATGTCTTCCCAACATAAGGGGGGTTCTACACTTTTGTCCGTATAGAGCTTCGTAGGCGCCCATACGAATGCTTGCGTGGAGCTGTTGTTGTACGAGAATTCAATAAGGTCTAGTTGTTCCGCCCGATGCCCTGAAGCTAACACACGGCGGAACATGTCTTTCAGGATAGGCTAATGATGAACTCTCGTCGGTCCGGTATTTGCGTCATATAAGTCTTACCCGTTATTGGTGGAGGTTTGAAGAAAGCGTGCTTACTTTCTATTTTGTGAATACATCAAGGCATGCAGATTTCCCCGAAAATTGGTGATAAGGAAAAAACGATAGTCTCTATCGACACTATGGTTCAGGTGGACTCACTATTGTTACTCAATTCAACTTGTATGTCGTCGATAATTATAATATGCCTATTTTCCTACAGAGTGTCAATGAACTCTTCGACAAATTATGCTAGTCCACTTAGACCCAATATATATCGTCCTATTACAGTGTTGATGTGTGTAGGAAAATAATTGCGAGACCTGAATCTCAAGGACTAATGCCTCCAGGTCCTTGTGTACGCTCAGAGGGTGTTCTATTCCCTGTTAGCATTACTCTCCTACCTCACCTGTTTCAACTGTGAGGTGATAACCGGAGCCCGCAGGTGCTGCCCAAGCAAAGACGAGGCCATGTCCGACGGGATCACGTCCCCACTGCGATCACGCCCATTTAGCTGAGCTGAAGTAATTCGTGGCAGCCGGCCAAATTAAATGGTGGTGGCAATCGAGCCATGTGGCGAGGCACGCACCACTCTACCCTGGAAGCTATCTGCGGCCTGTATGCTTCGATAACGGTTCCTCCTGTTAGGTCGAGACGAGGTGACCTTATTGTCGTCCGCATCTCCGTAGCTCACCCTTCACCAGAGATATCTGGCATTATGATTTGCCCGTGATAGTGGTGTCGATGGATATCTTTGCTCATATTCCAATCGTCTTAATCCGGTCTGTTCTCTGCTCTGAGGTCCGAACTTGCGCTGGCTTTTTGAGATCATACTGCGTTGCTCCGGTTCTCCGTTGGAATTCATGTTCAGCACCTCATGCTCAATCCATCTAAGCTGCTTCTCAGCGGGCATGCGAATTACTCACGGAACTCAATGTCATATTCAGACGTACGCATCGTAGCTGATGGATCTACCACCCTCGACAGATGTAAGTAAGCCGAAGAAGAGATATACAAAAGATATATTTCAATTTATACAGAACATACACGACAATTTCGCGGCCCAACAGAGACAAATGCACTAAAATCTCATGGTACCCGAAAATAAGAATAAAATAACTGACCACCGCCTTACCTGCATCGCAGGAAATCTTCATGATATTTTCTGAAACGGCTGCGAATAGGGAGGCATCAGACTACCAATTAGGAGAACTTTTGAACCCTTACACTTCCCAGAGCCTGTATATAGAATTTTCAAATCGAGCGTTAAAGATAACGTATGGAGATTGGGCGAAGGCTAACCTCAAAAAACCAAACGAGATTCTACACCTCAAAAGCCACACAAGAAACACGCTGTTCATCTCCTCATACATATACACGAGCTGTGATTCCCGGTGCTATGATACCATCCTCACCACAACTCGAATCTCATATAAAATTCAAACACTCCCCAACTAATATATTATCCCAATAAAAACTAAAATATATACAATTATCTTTAAGTTCTCACCCTCTAAATAAAATAATATCTCCCCGGCATATCGTAACTCTTACCCAATTACATAAGACAACCAGCATTAACTTTAAAAATCTAAAGCTCATCAACCTAACTCAACTTACAATACCATATAGAAACCGTTAACTCAACTACTCCATCCTATCTCATTCTACAATAAACAAAGAGCATTAGGACGAACCTATCACATACTAATGCATATCATTACCTCCCTAAACCCAAAATAACCTATGTTACCCAACTTAACCAACACGACCCTCAGAGGAAACCGTCCCTTAACACGCAGCACAGACATCGCATTAGAACTCAGACACAAGTACACACCGAAACCGCGCCCGCAAAACACAACCAAGCCATGAACAAAATCGGAGACGCATAATCCGAGACTAATCACTGTCAAACTAACACCCGCATACAACGTCGAACTATAATACATCTCGTACAGTAATACCCACCACTAAGCCCTCAATGGCTAGCCGATAGCTATAAAGTCAGATGAAACAAATAGATCTCCGTGCAAACACACACACCTCAAACTACACAGTTGACTAATTATATATAGGAATTCCGTATGATATTCCTTATTTCTCATACAAAAATGCATTGTAATAGTTGCCTATCTTATTCCTTTTAGGACAACCTGCG
>VALG01004028.1:0-22402 GCA_009835305.1 Ipomoea purpurea | reverse complement strand
ATTGCTGTTATATTCCAATAGCTCAATTATAGAAAAACTTTCTATACCGCGGACTTCATTGAAAGGCCGGTCACAGATAATCTCCCATTATCTCATAGAAACGACCAGGCCGCGATGACGAAGAGGAACTTATTGGGGCTTGTCCTCCGCATAGCTACGCTGTGTTTCCCCTATGGCTCCAATTCTGGACATCCAGCTAAAGAGCCTGCTTCTGGTAGCTGGAGGTCTCGGGTGGGGGCCTTAGGCTACACACAAGTGTTTCAGGTGGCTCTATCTCCTACAAAATGCATATAAATCAAGAAAGGTCAGCAGAAAGGCAAAATAACATCAAAAACCAAAAGCATGTCTGGGCATTATACCTTGAGATCATACATCTCTGCAGCACCAACAAGTTTTGTTTAAGGTTTCCTCTGATAAAACCACAATACAGAATTCTTCAGCTTTTGTTCTGCTCATCAAGAAAGAGTCGTGCCAAGTCAGCCCTTTTCTGTTTCAAAAAGCGTTTTGCTCCGTATCTCTCATCATAGTTATCTGTAGCGATGAGGGACACCATGATTCTCCAGTGTTGAAGTCAAATTAAGCCTCGCAGAGCTTCCACTCACTGTGTGCATAAGACCCTCATTAACATTTTAACGTCAGATTTTGCAATACTTATTATATTGATTATAGGCATCCCTTGAGAACTGCTATAAAATACCCCCGAACCAGAAGCAGAACATATATATAATTTCTCATTTGAAGGTGCCGGGCGGAGTCCTAAAAAGCAACACCGCCGATCCCCTGGTAGGCATCGTTTTGGTTGAGACTAGGACGGTAATCTGATCGTCTTCGAGCCCCACATTCACTCTTTCTCTGATAAGTCCATGTTGGGGAGTTGTAGTATTATTACGCGGAGGTACATTCTCTATTAGTGGCAATCAATTGGCGTTTAAACTCATCCGTGAGGAGTTAGCTATCGTTACCTTACTCGATGAATTAACACAATAGAATTTATTCACCTCTGACTATAAATACGAATGCCTTACTCCAAGACTTTTTGAATAAAAAAACGGCGCTAACTTTTATGATCTGGTACCCTTTATAACTAAAGATTGCATTACTTGGCTCGAGTTATCGTATGAAAGGACCCAAACGTAAATAACCTTTCTGAAAAGGGATTGAGGATGTTCCAGTAAACTTGAAACAGAGTTATAATCGCTAGTTAATTAGGTTATTTCCCATGGTGGCTAAGGTTTTCGTATATTCTGAAAGAGGGAATCTCAATCCTACAGCAAGTAGGCTTGCTTGAAATGACTACTCTCAATGCCATTTCGTTCTTCAAAGAAACACTGGCGACCGCCAGAGTAGAGAGCATGCTTAGACGCCCGAGCCAACTGCAAATCAATTGAAACAATCTGTAGACCAGAGATAGCCCAATCGAGGGCACATGACATAGGTCTAGACGACCGACAGAGAGCGAAATAAGAACCAGACAAAGTTCAACTGACACCTTTGAGGGGACATGAATTTTCTGCATCAGATGCAAGATTGCAGGTGCAGCCACACATCTACCTCAGAACTTTACCACTCGTTTGGGAACTTCACAGTGGAGGATAAGGCAGTTCCCCATTCCACATCGCGACAGAGGCAAGCCAATCTCTTCAAAACCAGAGCACTTTTTATTAAACCGAGCAGTTAATCTCTTCAAATACAAAATATATAAGCCATCTTATATAGGACAAGTTTCTAAATTATAACCATACAAGTTACAAATGCCACAATCCAATTCTGAAAGACCACATGAAAAAACACAATCATAGCGCCTGGTCTACTTCTTTGATGATCTTCCCTAACAAATGTGGATTCCTTCGCATTAAGGGAATATAGTAATGATTTATTAAAAAAATCTATCTCCAATTTCACAGTCACCATTCGCTGATTCCGGTTTTGGAGAAGCTCGCACAATGTAAGTATTAAGTTCAATCTCTTTGAAATTACCTTATAATGTCACTCTTACACAACTTTTTAAATCGCCCCAGTGAACAATTCCCATCTATGTTTCCTTTCGAATGCTCTTACCCTTTTCGTTTAAGCGCCTTCGAGATAGCCATCTTTCCTACGTCTCTGGGATGTGGTAGCCGTTTCTCAGCGCTCCCTACTCCGACACCACAACACCTACCAATCAGCCTTCTCTTTCACGGAAACGTCTACCCCATACCCCTATCAATCACAAACAAGTACTAAGAGGAGTTATGCCAGCGTGTTCCACTTTACTCAACCATTCTTGCGCGCACATTGGAATGGAATACGGGGCACCCAGAAAATTTGAATGATGCGTCGCTGAATCTCGGCTCTCACAAGGCCGTGTTATTCTCGTCCGAGCGTTCACGGACACGTGCTTCTTATTGAACATGACCAAATCGGCTGTCACAAGGGGCAGAGGACCTCTCCTTTCTCTTCTCCGTCTTGTCGAACCTTCTCATTTCCAACACTTGATTAATATTACTAGGTTTGTTAATGAACTTTTACATCGCCACAGTTTTGGGATTTATCAGGGTTCAGGCTCCGCCTTTTAACTTTCAAAAAGTAGGTTTTAGGGTTTTCAGTCTATCCACATGCCTTGGCAATCATTCCTACCAAAGTCAGTCGCGTCCGCCTTGTGAGTTAGTTTGCCAACATATGGTTCAAGCTATGCACTCTATGATATACTCACGGTCTCATTTACTAGATCGATTATGTAGGTACCCTCCAACCATCAATCTAACAATCATATACTTACTATTATCTGATTCTTTAGCCATTACCTATTCTCGCTCATGCTCTTCTTCTCGAGGCATCTTCGCGTCACCAATTAGTTTCATTCATACCGAGCCACCTTGTAGTACTCGTTTTCCTCCAGTAGTGCTCATTTCTCTTCGCGCCCTTCCATCTGGGGTGATTATTTGAGAGTATCGATCTTGGGAAGACCAATATTGTCTTACATATCTTCGCCTGTTCCTGTTTTTCCATCGGGCCGGAAATCCGGGCCCCGGTGGATTATACTAAGGCCAGGGATCCTTTTTGACGTCCAGGCAAAGGGCTGTCCTGACGAGAATGTGGTGGTTTATGGCGGCGGCGGCGCTGTTGTTGCAGCAAGAGAGGGCTTCTGAATGTCTAGTTCCGAGACCCGGGAACCCACGACTGATCGGATCAAATTGATTTCCTTCTCGCTTTCTGGTTCATGATGAGTCGCCGTTTCCGTTTCCATATCGATTTCCATGGCGCACAATTGCAAAAGAAAAGAAACCCTTCAAAAAAGAGAGGAACTTTTGAAGGAATAACAACAAGAAAACAAAAACCCCAAAGACTACCAGAAATCTTTAGTGAGAGAGCATATTATGTATACAGAGAGAAAAATGAGGGAAGAAGGGGTAAATCATAAATGGGGGGATTTCCAAACTAATTTGGCGCGAAATGAGTTTGGCGTGGTTAAAATTTCGCGGCTTTTTACATTAAACGGCGTCGTTCTTTGTGCACTTTGGGAGAGAGTTTTTATTTTTACTGTGTACCGCGCCATTCTTTTGCCTCCAAAACCCACGAATGGTGAAATTTTAATTATGATCCATAATTTTCGTGGGAATTTATGCTCTATAATTATTGTAAAATTTTAACATTTTGAGTTAAAAATAAACTATTTTTATTTTACCCATCATATTATGATGTCCTATACGGCCATACATATAATGATGTTAATCTCTCAATTTTAGATCAATCCTAGATACTCAACCACGGCAAATGGCGACGAGAACAGCAGCATGCTGTGTGGGGAGCAATCCTCAAAGTGAGGGGGCTCATTGTATGGCTAGGCTCCGGGCAGACAGCTAGATATTTGGAAGTCGTACAAAATTAGCGTTGGGTCTAGAGTGAGTGGGCAAGTATTTTGTCGATTCTCAGCGATACTACTGTTGAAGTTATGCCTCATCTACAAATGAGCATTGTACTCCAGAATCAAAGAGCATGGGCTCAATCGGACAGTCGGTCGCGCCGTGCGTCAGGAGAGCGCAAACGTGACGGTTGGGAAGCTCACATTTTGAAAGAGCAGTGTGATTTCGCGACGACCTCATAAATTTGAGAATCGAGGCGAATTCGTAATTCTCCGTTCAGTTTATTATCAATTGACCCTTAGCGTCATAATTCCACTGCGATGAGCTCTTTGCAGAAGATAAGCGCTTTAACAAACCTGCAGTAATTAATTCTATTCAATATATATAACATTGCAGAACGACAAATTAATGGGTAGAACGAGTATAAGTCGATCTAGATTGCCTAGGTGCGAGTTGAGTACAACTAACACAACCTCACCCGTCGTCGGACCAAGGCCATGCGCGCTCTCTAACGGAGGTAAGGGGGTGGGGAGGGGTGTCGTCGGTGGATATGTTAAAAGCAGGACGTTGCGTGTTTGGCAGGAGTCTGCCTCACCCGCAGCGTGTCTTTCGAAGCAAAGACGATTAACAGACGGATTCCAATCTCTATCCGCACACGGCGCTGATATACCAAACAAAGTACAACCTCTCGGCTTCTCGCATCGCTTAAGGAATAGGGGGACAAGTTAAACCTGAGAGCTAAGTCCCGTGTTGAGGTAGGAGCAGAAGACGTGTTATCCGATCAGGTCGATAACCGACTGAACCCGACAGAGATTTACCAGTTTTACGCCACCCGAGACTCGGTCCCCTACCCTGAGGTTATTAGCGTGTGACCGACGAGAGCAGCCGCCCGCATGTCGACAGGGTGTGGGACGGGAGAGAGTGAGGACCACCGAATGCCCCACACCACGCCACACCATCACCGAACTCGCACCATCCACCACGCTCCCCCGCGACCCCTGCCCATCCTCGCCGCCACAATTTCGACTTTGCTGTTAATAAACTGATCCACATGACCGAATCCACGGGTTGACATGGTAGGAGGAACTAGTTTTAAAAAATTATCACGGCCTCGTGCATATGTGAGTCCTATCTCCTCAGATCAGTTTGTTTGTTGTCAAAGGGCGTTAAATTTTGGACAAAGTTGTCTTTTCACCTATATTTCTTTCTCCATCGTTTACATCAATGGTATATATATATTATAAAGTGTATTGTTTATTTTATTGTGTTGATTATTACTTGTGAATTATATATATTGTTGTGTTTGGGTTATAGTTATTAGTGTTTTTATTAGTTGGTTTTAATTAATTATTGTTGAATATTTATAGATAGTTTAATTAATTGTTATTCTTTTTTGATAAAATTTTGTGTGCATTTGGTGAATTTAGAAAATTCTGTACAGGTTGAATTAATAAAATTGGGTAATATTCAATTTTTAAATCAAATATTAAAATATACATACATACACACACACACACACACACACACACACACACACATATATATATATATATATATATATATATATATATATATATATATATATATATATAAAAACCGCGTCACAGAAAGTAATAATAATAAAAATATATAAAAGCTTTTCGCGGCACCCTTCATGTCAGAGGTGCCGCGGAAAAGCTATATTATAATATTAATAAATGAGTATCCGAGGCACCTGCTCCGCTGCAGGTGCCTCGGATACTCTACATTAAAAAATCCTCTGCTTTTTGAGTCACCCTTTACGGGTGACTCGGAAAGCGGAGGAGAATCACAGTCTCCAACATCCGAGTCACCTGTACAGGTGACTCTGAAAGTGTTTGATGGGTGACTCTAAAAGCTTTTTTTGTACTAGTGTGTCTACAAATCCTCCACCATCGCCTTCACATCCAGTTTCCCGGTCATTGTCACTAGATCATTTTATGTATCCACTTTCACCACTGTTTTCTTAATCAAGCATACCGCATTAATGGAGTATAATGAAAAGTGGGGTACATGTATAGGAAAACTTTGTGCCTAAGAATCAGCATAGAGAGCTACCTTGGAACATGAACAATGGAGGAATGGTCATCCAAAGTCCAAAGATCCGTTTTGTAGAGAGAGAGAGAGAGAGAGAGAGAGAGAGAGAGAGAGAGGAGTTAATGGTATAATACTATAATCCACAGGTGGTTCGTCAATCTTCAAAGCTGCCCATTTTTTGAAACCCACGGCTTTTGCCATTGACGGCCAGAGGCTAAAGCTTCCTTCGTTGCCATTCTCGCCGAAGCAGAGTGGCCTCTTGAAGTGGCATTCTGTGGGTGGAGTTGTGGAGGGATCCTCAAAACTTGTGAGGAAGAATATAGGTGAAAGGACAGCTTTGCCCTCAGACTTAACACCCCTTTGACAACAAACAGAATAGAGGACCACGAGTGGTAATTTTTTAAAACTAGTAGGACGTCTAGTGGTCGTTTTAAAGTAGGGGACCACATCTGGTAATACCATAATACTCGGAGGACCATTGGAGGTATTAACTATTTCTCATAATAGCAATGACAGGTTTGCCTCATACTTAACGTCCATTTGACACCAAACCTAACGGAGGATCACATGTGATTATTTTTTTTTTTGAACTCAGAGGACGTCTCGTGGTCCTTTTAAACTCGGAGGACCACACCTGGTAATACCTTAATACTTGGAGGACCATTGGAGATATTAACTCTTATAATTAAGATATTGCTTTAGAATTGGATTGAGCAAAAATTATTAATAGATCCTATAAAATGGGAAGTGATGAGTAGTTGCAATTAATGAGATCTACTATTAATTTAATCTTAACTATAATAAAGCTATATGGTTGGGAGTAATTATTGTTACAATTATTATCTCTATCCTTATTATTATTATAAAATAGCCACAACATCCTTTACTATATATATAGATAAAATTAAAAAAAAAAACACAACATTTGAAAAATAAAATAGCTATTTTTTTCTCCATAAACAAAAATTACATTATTTTTAACTACTCATATAAATTTGAAATTTACTTTCTAAATGTAATTATTTTAGTTATTATTTGTATTGTGAAAATTATAATATAGATGAAATACAATTAAGAATAAATCAATGTAATTATGTAAATTCTCTCTATAAGTTTATTTGAATATGTACATAATTAGAGATTATATTAACCATACCAGGACTATGTGGCCTAATGGTACTTGAGTTGAACTTCCATTTGGAAGGTTGTGAGTTTGAGCCTCAGTGGAGGCGTTATTGGTTCTTTGTTTAACCATACAAAATTTTAATTGTAATTTTGTATTCTATAAAAATAATAAATACTTGACCGATGGAAGCTCAAAAATATTATTATATTAAATAATTTAAAATATTTTTATTTTTTTATTTTTTATTTATTTTATAATAACGTCATCTTTTTCTCGTGCATCGCCGGAGTGAATTACTAGTTTATTAAAAAACACAACATTACTAAATTGAATATTTGAATATAACTATTAAACTATATTACGGTCATTTTGAAGATTTGAATAATAATTTTCATAAATTATTTTCTAAATTTTTAATTTGTAATTGTCAAAAGGAAAATATTCATTACGGTCAAAGTAAAAATGACCCATTGAGGCAAAAAACCAAATTAACAATTTAATCTACATGTGTTTCATAATAAAATTACTATATAATCTTTCATCTCAAACGTGCATTATTTATAAGTTAAAAATAAAAATTTGTTTTAATTTTTATTAGTTGTCTATAAATTAGTAAGTGTGTGTAATAAGTAATAACTAAATAAAGAATTAATTTTTGTAGGAAAATTTAATTAATAAAGTGTCTATAAAAACTACTCCGTAGTAGTTTAAGAATGGAATACAAATTAATAAATTATAGATAATTTTAGGGTGTGTTTTTGTTCATGAGTTTTTGACAATTTTTAAAAAATCCAATTATAAATTTTGATTACCTATTCAATTAAAAATTTTATTCTCTAATTAAAAAGTGGTATCATTCTTCTTATTGATAATCTAAATTTTAAATTTGAATGAGTATTTTTAGATTTTTATTTTAAATTCTGTTGTTTATATTAATGTTTTAGATGTCATTATATTAGAATCAATTGTATTGATGTATTAATTTTTATTTTATATTTTTTTTTAAACATTTATTCGCATTATAGGTTATACATGATCAAATATTATATTACTGATCATTCTAATATACCCTACAACTAAACATGCAAAATAATATTTATATAAAACTCATTACTATTACCATTTCATTATTTAATTTCTGTTCCAATTTTAATTCAAATGTGCGAACCAAACACCCCTCAGTATTCAATTCATCTCTCATGCGTTTGCCGTCCAACTGGACGATAAAATATAGCGCGGCATAAAAGGAAATGACAAAACTAACCGAAGCAGTTCGAATTTTAAGAAAATCTGGGAAGTATCCCCGATGCGATCTTCGGTCCCCCTCTCTCCCGTCTTAAATCTCTGTCTCCGTTTACCTAGAGAGAGAAAATCTTAGAGAGAGAGAGGAGAGAGAGATTGAGACTTCCGCATGCAATGGCGTTCCTGTCCTTCCTCGGGAGACTCCTCTTCGTCTCGGTCTTCATTCTCTCTGCGTACAAGAGTAAGCTCTGCTAGTGCTCTTCTCCTTTAGATCTGCTTGGTTTCGGTACTCATATTGTACACTGCAAGTGTGTGTGTACTGTATTGTTTAATAAGATCCTTAAGATCTTTTACATTTTTGAACTTTCGAAATTTTTGTTATGTTGCTTCGTTTGGAGTAAGATTGTTTATTTTGATCCTAGAAAAATTGTATGTTCTACGCTTTTGTTATGTGCATCTGATGCTATCATGATCAATTGCCCGTATATATAGCGACGCATTCGGATTAGTATGGCTCTCTATATTGCTATAAGAATAATACGGATAATATATAGCATAATAATTGTGAGCCCTGTTAGCTTTCTGCGTTTTTTTTATAAGATTTTATGAAGTTATTTCACTTAATGACAGGGCGTTGGATTTTAGGGGTAATTATTATTTGTATTATTATTATTTTCTCTTATGACGTCAGATCAAGTAATGTATGCTCAAGTATTAGATATTTGCAAGTTACTGATTGAGTGTGGTGATTAATGTTGTATTATGTATAATTGGGTGGACATTGTCATTGGATTACAGGCTTGGAGCATTTAATGCATTTACTTTTCCAAGTCTATAAATGTTTTCCTTTTAATTGTTTAAATACTGCCTACTGAACCATTGAGTTAAGCCGGTGCGGGTTGTTTATGATATATTATTCCATACAGGGATGATATTTAGTGGGATGCTAGTTTGTGCTACTTATTTTGTATTGCTGGAACAAATTACTACTGGACATAGCTACTTTCTTGCTTTTAACTGTATGCCTATATGGATGATACAATTTATAGCTTAAGTATTTTTGTTGTATTTAGAAGGTTTCGGGAATGGTGTGTTTGGCTCAATCTAGTTTTCTCTAAAGTGCAACAAGTTGGAAAACTATTAAACTATAATGATGGCCATTTAATATTTTCCACCTTTCAGGAAGATAGTTGACTAATATTCGGTCTTCCTCTCTCCCAACAGTTGAGCTACTCCACTCTATAAATAAAATAGGCTAGAAGCCTAGAATGATTCTATTGAGCAAGAGAACTAGTAAAAAAAAAAAGGCAAAGCTACAGCTTTTGTGCATCAAGAAAATGGATGTGTTTCTAATGTGCAATGACTTTTGCAATATTGTCTGCTGTTGCTTGTGAACAATTACCTAGTGTGGTCAGTTTTGCATTGCGTCATTAGTTACAGTATATTGGTTTCTATTCACGAATATGTGTGGCTTAGTATGAAGGAAAAGTAGTGCACCGGTTGTTCATTAGTTGGAGGTATTGCATGTGGAAAAACCGAAAAATCTTTAATTGGGAGAGACCCAATTGACTATTGAGCTCAGCCTCCAACTACACATGATGGCTTTAGCTATTTGCTTTACTTTCCTTTTTTCCTCTTCTTCTTTAAAATTTATTTTTAATTCTATTGTGAAGATATCTCCTTCCATTTTATGAATTTACGATATCTTATAACTGCACTGCATCATCTAATTATTTATTGCATGTAGGTTTAATGAATTTGGTGTTGATGGCGGGGCAGCAGCCAATGCATTGAAACCCAAGTTCAATGTCTTCTCAAATCATGTTTCAAATCACACTGGCCTTCAAGTTCCTCATATTGAGGTAATAAGAATTGAGATTCCATGCTGAATTATTTTCATTTAGGATATTAGTTCAAGATTTTATGCATTACTAACATTATTTACACTCCATGCAGATGAAGCATCTAGTTCTGGGTACTATCATTATCAGAGGCTTGGAAGCTTTCTATTGTGTCTTGGCTGCTCTCTTGGTGCTTATATACTGGTACGTGCATTAGTGATTGTGATGTTCTTAGTTACTCTCTTCTAATTCACTGAAAAGGAAGGTTTTGGCTTGTATAATTGTATTATATTAAATATAAACTATTTTTACCTTTCTTTTTGTATTTTTGTTTCAATTTATTTATTTATTATTTCTTGTTTCAGATTTTGCATCAGGCGATTGTTACCCCAATCCTGTATGATTTCTACAACTATGATGCTGACAAGATGGAATTTGTTCAACTTTTTGTTAAATTTACACAGGTAAGCCAAAGTACTATTATCATCAACTTGTTGATTTATTGGTTATTATCAACTAACTTGGATAAACGTTTGTTGTTCCCGCAGGGTTTGCAACTAATTGGAGCGTTGCTCTTTTTCGTTGGCATGAAGAATTCAATGCCGAGGAGACACAACAAAGAAGGCTACCAAAACAAAAACCAATTGAGAAGGGGTGACACGGTTTCAGTTTTGACGTACATCGTTTACAAACTCGATTGTTGTTAGTTTTCCGGTGGCCTTATAACACCTGATCTTTTGGTTTAATCTCTGTTCTAGTTGAACTTTAATCTTATTTGATGGAATCCTAAATTTTGAAAGTTACTTGTAGTAATTTTTACTTGAAACGGCAATGTCGAATTGACGCTCTTGTGCGAATTAATTAACCTTTAGAGGTAACTTGATTCATAGCCATCTGCTTAACATCTCTTGCCAATTGCCATTGCTGTCTAATTCTCGTGCATTATACGAAATTTATGTTGAGACAGCGTTTGATTTTTATAAAAAGAAGCAAAACAAATGAAATATTGGTTTCAGTTGGAGATTTATATAGTGAATGTGTGTTTGAGGATTTCAAACATAATTAAGTTTAAATAATATTTTGAGTGTTGAGATGTTATAAATATTATTTTAAGTTTGATATTAAATTTAATTATATTAGTTGAAAAAAGTATTATTGCTTTTATATAGTAGTAGAAGTTTAAATATCAAGAAAAGCTTGGTAACATTAAAGGTTGTCTTTAAATAAGAAAGAATTTTTAGGGGGTGTTTGGTTGGATGGAATTTGGGTGTAATGGAATTGCAATTCTGTGGAAGGTCCAATTACGCCGTTGGTTGGGAGGGGAATTGCAATTCCACCGAATTGCAATTCCCTCAAAATGCTGAATTCTAATTCATACCTCCCCCTTTATGAATTGGAATTCGTTGTTTGATGGGGGAGAAGAAAATATATGTAAAGACCATTTTACCCTTTTGTCTTATTAGCTGTACTTCCTTCTTCCTTGTTTCTTCCCTATTCATCATTTGTTTCTTTCTTTTTTCTTTTCCTTTCCTTTCTTTCGGCCTGTTGTTTCTTCCCCATTCTTTTGTTTTCCTTTCTTCCCAATTCTTTTGTTTTCCTTTCGTCCTTTATTTTGTTTACTTCTCCGTTTATAGTTTTCCTTTCGTTGTTATTGTTATTGTTTAGTTATTTTATTGTTATTGTATTATTATTATTATTATTATTATTATTATTTTATTATTATTATTATTATTATTATTACATTAAGGCATTTCAGTCATTGTTCACTTATTCCCTTTCAATTCCATGTCTTATTCTTACATACCAAACACTGTAATTTGAATCCTACTTTATTCCCACCTTATTTTTCCCACCGAATACAATTCCTTTCCACCCTAATTCCTTCCTTCCAACCAAAACACCCCGTTAGATCAGCCGATTGCTGGTTGAATGTATGCAAGCTATATTCCTGGCAGAACATGCGATTCATTCTTGATCTGCGTGCGTGACTCTATGCCACAATTGCATCCAATGAATATATATTTGCATGACTTTAATATATATATATATATATATATATATATATATATGGAAGGCATCAGGTGCGGGTGGTGTTTCCCATGCGGTTGTACGGGTGGACTCACATTAAACAGGGCGTTTGGTTGGAGGGATTTTAAATTCCCTTCCCACTTAATTCCCACCTAATTCAAAGGTCATTAAATTCCGTAGTTTGGTTGGAGGGAATTGCAATTCCATGGAATTGTAATTCCCCTTTTCATGGAATTAAAATACCATGTCCCCCCTGGTATATTTAATTCCTGGGAAAAAAAGATAGTGATGAGCAAAATTACCCATTCCTTTTTTAACTTAAAATTAATGTCTTAAAATAATACATGGACATTTTTGACTTTATACTAACCTTATTCCCTTCAATTCCAATGTTACCAAACATGAATTGAAATTCCCAGTAATTTTTCCTTTCCCCAACAAACATGGAATTTAAATTCCCACTTTATCCCCAGTAATTCAACTCCCATGGAATTACAATTCTTTTCCCACATAATTCTCCCATTCCAACCAAACGCCCTGTAAGCATTACACTGACGCACTTTATGTATACAACACACGCACATTAAACACAAACAAAATACATTCAAAACACAAACTCACGCACTTTAAGCATAAAAGTCACACATCTTAAGCACAAAAACTCATGCACCTTAAGCAAAAACACGCACACTTAAGTTTTAACAAGAACTCACATTAAGTACACACTCGCACATTAAGTATTACACACTCACACACATTAAACACAAATCTCATGCATCTTAAGCGCGCGCGCACACAACATATATATATATATAAGCGTTCAAACACAACCTAGTCTTAACATGCGAATTACTAAAAGGACTGCACCACAACTACTACATGAATGCACTGCAATGGCTTCCCAGACATGCCTGGAAGACCTTACAGTGCAATCGTGTCTGATGTGGTGCATTTATGTAGTAATTGCGGTACAATCCTTTAATAGTTTGCAGGTTCGAATGTTAATATCGATTTATGTATGTATGTATTACATCGATTGAGAAGAAGTCTTTATGAGAAAACTAAAAGCGTAACCAATCTCATCTTTACATATGGAAAAATCAAAAGATCATATCAAATTTAAAAAAAAAAAAAAAAACACAAAACAATGTGGCATAATAATAATAATAATAATAATAATAATAATAATAATAATAATAATAATAATCTGAATAGGAAAAATGGTTGTATGCGCACCGCAGGGGCCAGGGAGGGAGACTGGGAGAGTGTGAAGGAAAAAAGGGGAAAAGCTGGCATACACGCAAATTAAGCTACTCCCATTAGCTTTAAAAAAATGAGAGTTGTGATTAAAAAATATTTAAAAAGGTTAATTTTCTAAAGGATCTCTACCTAATACCCAAATTAACCTTTTTAAAAAACATTGATCAAACCATAAAAAATATTATTCAAAACGTTCTGATTCAAACATGCCGGCCTATCTCTGCTCTCTTCCATGTGATCATATCCATGACTTCTTTGTCACCATCCTACCACAATTGGGTCACCTTTTTCGAAAAAATACTACATATACTCTTATTTTGTACTTTCAATTTGTACTCTCACACACAAAATGATATAAATACAAATTATTAAGTTTTCTTCCTCAGTCTTTCTCTAAATTTCTTCCGCAAGTCTTTTTTTCACACAAAAAATGGGTGCTACCTAAGGTTACAGATGATGGAACCTATGACGACAGAACAACCGAAATAAAAACATTCGACGAGACGAAAGCCGGCGTTAAGGGTCTAGTCGACGCCGGAATCACCAAAGTTCCTCGGATGTTTTACACTCCGCCGGATCCCTTTGTTCAGGCATCATCATCAGACAAAACCCGGTTCAGTATTCCGGTGATAGACCTGCAGGGCATATACAGTAATGGTTCGGAGCAACGTAGGGAGGTGGTCGACAAGGTCCGAGGTGCATCGGAGGTTTGGGGGTTTTTCCAGGTGATCAATCATGGGATTCCGGCCAGTGTCCTGGAAGAGATGCTGGCTGCTACCCGGAGATTCTATGAACAAGATAGTGAGGTGAAGAAACAATGGTACACGCGAGACAGTTCCAAGAGAGTTGTTTATAACAGCAACTTTGATTTGTATAGTGCCGCCTCCGCCAACTGGAGGGACACAACTTACTGCAGCATGGCTCCTCATCCTCCCAGTCCACATGAATTGCCTGAGGCCTGCAGGTAGGTACACTTTAGCAATCGTTATATTGTCAAATGAAATTGTAATAAGATTAAAATGTTACTTTATTGGGCGTTGGTCGAGAGGAGGGAATTAAGGAAAAAAAGAATTGTAATTTGGTGAAAAAAGAGTAAACTGAGAATTTAAATTACATTGTTTAGTAGACATAAATATAATGATTGGGAACTGAAAGCAGAGAGCACCGGTCTAGCATCTGTGGTTCATATTCAGTTGAGTCACCATTATTTACATCATTCCAAAATGCTTTGTCGGGCCGGGGTGTGGGGCCCTTAGGGTTGGGTTCAACCTTTTGGAAGAATGAAAAAAAAAAAAAAACTAAAATGTCCTTATATAATAATAATAGAGTAATAAAAGGTAAAATAGTTATTTATCATGTAATTATAATTCCACAGAGTGTGGAATTGCAATTCCTAGGGGAGATTCCAGGAATTGCAATTCCCTCCAAAAGTCCAACTAAACCGTTGAGTTTGGTAGGAATGGAATTATAATTTCCATCATAATACCAAACACCCCATTAGTGTTGCTATACTGAAGAATCTATTGTATGTATAAAATTAAACTGAATAGCAAATCTCATATAGATATGTATATTGTCAAATGAATCTATAGTAGAGTTTTGGTTAGACCACGAAGTGTCCTAAATAAGTCCTAATTATAGGGGACACATTTAAGCCATATCATACTAAGATTAATCTCGGCTTGTGTTAGGCCAACCTAATTAACTAGGGGCACAATGTTGGTCATATTAGTTTTTCTATACGAGAGAGAATTCTAAACTCCCGACATCTCTTAAGGGACGAGAGTGCATTGCCACTCACACTAATAAAGCTGATTTCAAATATGAAAGTGTGTAGTATAAAATGAAACTGGATAGCTGAGTTCATACAGATATGTATATTGTCAATGAACATATTTTGCAATTAAAATGATACTTTAGTGTTGTTATAATGAACAGATTTTTTGTGCAGAGATATACTGATTGAGTACTCTGAGCAAGTGAAGAAATTAGGGCTTACCTTATTTGGTTTGCTTTCTGAGGCTCTTGGCCTAAACCCGAACCATTTGAAGGAGATTGGGTGCCCGGAAGGACTAGCCGTTCTGTACCATTACTATCCAGCATGCCCTGAACCACAACTAACCATAGGAGCCAGCAAGCATTCTGATTCTGACTTCACGACAGTCCTACTACAAGACCATATTGGAGGCCTTCAAATCCTCCATCACAATCTTTGGGTTGATGTTCCCCCTGTACCCGGAGCTTTAGTCATAAACATTGGTGATCTCTTACAGGCAAGTGCCAGTCTTAACTGTACAGTTTTTACCCTTACTGCAGCACCCTAAGTACTGATACCACTTTTTAGGATAAGTGTTTATTACTAAGCTAATAGCTATAGCTCGTTTTTCCTTATATACCGCCACATTTTTGAGAGGCAAGGTGCTGGATATGGCCCTTCAAGCCTCCGCTCAACAATTTCTCTAGTCACATAGTGCTGGACTTGACCTTTCACCGACTTCTACCTAACAAATAGTTGATCCTTTAACCTCTTAGTTGCATTAGTAGTCTGTTTATCAACTGCGGCCCCAAGTTCTTTGATCTGTCAATCTGTGCAGAATTTCATTCTTTTTCAATTTTTTTGGTTGAAATTTGCAGCTGATATCAAATGACAGGTTCAAGAGTGTTGCACATAGAGTGGTGGCCAGTGATGTTGGTCCAAGGGTATCAGTGGCCAGCTTCTTCACCACCGGCCATGTACCATCATCAAGAATCTATGGTCCGATCAAGGAATTGTTGTGTGAAGATAATCCTGCAAAGTATAGGGAAACTACAGTGAGAGACTACTCAGTTCACTATGATGCAACAGGGCTTGGAGGTAAATCTGCCTTGTTAGGTTTCAGGCTCTAGATAAACCTTGTGCTACAAAGATTAGTATCAGTTTGGTTTGTATTAAGTAATTCTCAATACTTTACAATTAATTAATCATGTGTTGTTGAGATTACAACTTGAGTCTTAAAGGCTGACAATTGTTGTCTGTGAAACTGCATCAATGAAGCAATAGTCGGAGGACTATTGCTGGAATTAACTCTATTTTTTTTAAGTACTATTAAATTTCAACCTACTAAAACACAAAGAGTCAATTAAAGAACTAAATTTATTTTAATAATTTAAAAGTAAAACAATTCAAGAGCAACAGGAAGAAGCCAGACTGTCGGTCATTCATTAGTACTTAGTAGTAATTATTACTAATACATCCATTAAATTAATTAGGTCTAGAAAGCCATTACATTTTTCTGGCCGAAGAAGAAGCCAGACGGTCCATCATCGGGCAATAGAGCCAACTTCACAATGTTTTCAGCGCCCTCCTCCGGTGTAAACTGTCCAAAATTAACAGTCATATCAGTCTTCACATGGCCTGGGGACACACAATTGATGCGAAAATTATTGGGATATTTTTGGGCTAAAATCCTTGTGTAACCATTCACTGCTGCTTTGGAGACTTTGTAGGCCGACGCATATCTTGGCCAACCTTTGGCTTCTGCTATCATTGGACCTTCCTTGTAATTCTTCAGAAATTCGTTAACCACTTCATCCACCCTTTCCTCAGTTAGGCTTTCGCCATTGCTCAATATCTTTCTAGCCATTTCATTTTTTGATAGTAGCTGCAAGCATGTATTTTTAATATAATTAAGGTTCAGTAGGTACTACGTAGTATTTGAAAGAAGAGATTAAAGTTCGAACTTCGACAACGACAGTGCTAGAATTACAAACAAATTTCTTGTGTGCATAAGTATTTGGTTTTGTTTACTGAGTCAATGAGTCATTTTGATTTATATCCTTCCAAATGCTCTGTCTATTTCCTATGAACTAGGATAGTAGGATCGATGTTAAATGTATGGAAGTAAGAGTTGATGATCACACCTTTAGGTTCCCCTGAGTGGAGGAAACGTTGACAATTCTAGGGGAATGGGAGAGGTGGAGAAGAGGTAGAAATGCTTCAACCATTCTTTTGGTGCCATGGTAGTTTATATTAATGCATTGTTCAGCCAACTCATAAGTTTGAATGAGTGCGCCATCACTTTTCAACTCTATTTCAACTCCTGCTTCAATAATCAGAGGAATTATTGAATATTAATATTAATCGCTTGGGCTTAATTCGCTAATTTTGTAAATAATATTTAGAAAAAGAAATTAAAGTTTGAATCTCGGTAGCAGCAGTGTGAAGATTATGTCTAAAATGGACAAATCATTTGTGTACATTATAATTTACATTATCCCAAGTACTCAGTCGAGCCGGTTTGGGGTCCTTGAAGTTGTAGATTCTCACTCTGGGGGAAAAAGGAATTGAATATTCACTTACATTACTATTTACTAGTATTTGTCCCGTGCTATGCACGAACCAAAATTTATAGGTATTGTTGTTAATGTTATGATATAGGACAGATTTATTTTTATTAAAAATAATAAGTATAACTATACAATGTAATATTTAATATTTTTAAAAGTTTAATTATGTTATTATTATGTGAATTTTAAAAATTTATTGTTACTTGATTATTATTTGAATTTGAAATTGAAATAACTAATTTAATTACATAGCTAAGACCTAACGTATTCAAATAAAATTTGTAAAAAAATAATATGCAATATTAGTCAAGATTTTGACACTTTTAAAAGTCAAATGCTGAAATTAACAAACCCTTATAATTATGTGACCAAAATTGAATTTTCTCTTAAAAATTATTATTAAGAAAAATTTAATTTTTCACTAAGTGGGTCTCATTTGATATGAAAATAATTTTAACATGTGCACTCTCAATGCAACCTTTTACAGGTTAAAGTTTAAAAATAAAATTAATTTTTTTTTTTATATTTAATTTCCTAAAGAGCTGCCTAACATAATTAACGCAATTTGTAAAAGATGGAGAGAGTATTATATCGATAACTTACTTCATTTGCAGAAATGATTCGTGAGGAATCTGCTTCTACCATCTCTTTGAGAATTAAACCATCTCCTTCAATAATAAGCCCATTTACACCTGCATTGTTTACCTACAATTAAGTAAACAAAGAATATTATAGCCAACAAAAAAGTACTATTAAATATAATAAGTTGAATTTAAAAATTATTTAAAACCCAATTCTTCATAAAGTCATTGGGTTGGAACAAAGCAACTTTGTCTCCGATAGACAAATCATGAATAATGTCATCATTTACCAAGAAGATATGTATATGAAAAATATTATTTTCTAATGCATAAAAGTATAAATAATACATTGTCTTAATTGTCAATTAATTTTTAAATATTAGAATCATAAAATTATTTATCAAACAAGCAAGCTAGATTATTGTATAAATTTTATTTAAAATTAATCAACATTTTGGTCCCTCAATTGTTTCCCAACTGTTAATGTAGTCTATAATTTTTAATTTCAACCAATTTTGATCATCAAATTGTTTAAAATTTTGTCAATTGAACTCTTTCAAAGACCAAAATGGTGATCTTCACATTTTAAAAATTTCGTTAATTTAGTCCCTAAAAATATTTAATTGATGAAATTTTAAACAATTTAAGAATCAAATTGTTCGAAATTAAAAATTAGGGACTATATAGACAATTAAAAAACAATTACATAGCGTTTGGTCGGAAGGAAGGAATTAAGGGGAAAGCAATTGTAATTCGGTGGGAAAAAAATAAGGTAGGAATAAAATAAGAACTACAATTACATTGTTTGGTATGGAGGAATAATGAAAATGGGGAAAAGTGATATAAATTCTAAAATACCCTTGTGTAATAATATTAAGAAATAATGGTCAAATATGCCACTTAACTGCACACCAACATGCAATTAGGTCATCCAACTCAAAAAGAATGCAATTGGATCCTTGAACAACACAAATGTATGCAATTTGACCCAAAATTACTTGTTTACCTGAATAGGAGGTTACTAAATTTAAAAAAAAAAAAAATTTAATAATAATTTAATTAAAATAAATATTTTTTTAAAAAAAAAAAACGCCGGAGACGGAGAAGTCTTTGTCTCGGGCGAGTCCCTTCGTCTCCTGGCCGGAGACGAAGTTACCTTCGTCGTCTCCAGCTAGAGCCGTCAAAACGGGCTTAGCCCGCCGCCCCGCCCCGCCCCTACTTAGGTAGGGGGCGGGTTTCGAAAATATAGGCCCGTTAAGGAGCGGGCTTTTTTGCCCGCCCGTTAGGCCCGTGGGCCTGGCGGGCCGCAGGCTGCCCGCCATTATTTTATTTTATTTTATATAAAATATTTTAATATAAAATATGCACTTTAAAATTATTGTTATGGTGTAATGTTTTTGGACTTTGAAGTTGTGACTAGTTTGATATTTGATGAACTATGAACTTTGAACTTTATGTAATATTTAATTTTTGATTATTATGTTTTATGTGAGTTATGACTTATGTATCAATTTATTTTAATTAGTTTGATGTTTGATAGATCAAATTTTTTTTTTAAAAGAGAGGGTTTGGGCGGGGGCCCGCCTAACCCGCGGGCCACTGACGGGGCGGTCCGGACTTGCCAAACCCAGAACTGTTTTGGAACGGATTTTTTTAGCTCGCCCCGTTTAGGCCCGCAGCCCGCCGGCTTTGGCCAGCCCCGGCTCGCCAGCCCGTATTGACAGCTCTATCTCCAGCAATGGAGACGAAGGGACCTTCGTCCCCTGACCATGGAGACGAAGGTCTCTTCGTCTCCATGGTCGGAGACGAAGGTACCTTTGTGTCCGTCGGCTATGGGTACCTTCGTCTCCGGCGATTTTTATTTATTTATTTTTTTTATATTTTAAATATTTATTTTAATTAAATCGACTGACATTGCTTCACGATTAAACCCACGAATAATCAGAATTACAAGAGTTAAAAGCATTGCAAAAACTTAAACACTCCGACAGGAGGATAACATTCCTTTGCATGAGCATAGTCCACCGTATAACAACCGGAAACTTTATATGGATGAGCATTTTTAAGAAGAAATGAAAAGAAAAGAAAGGATCGGAGTGGATAATTATATTACCAGGATATCCAGTTTCCCGAACTTAGTTTTGACGAAATCCACAAGACAAGAAATGCTAACTATCTGCAACATCAAGTTGGTGAAACACAATACTATCATCATTCTTCCAGAACATGAGTGTTTCAGCTTCCTCCACAAGCTTCCATTCCTCCTCTTCTCACCCTCGCAGTGGCCACTACCACTACAACCTTCATTCGCCAAGCTGTCTGGCATATTTCATATCCTATTCCTTCTGTTTTGCTCCGGTCACAACAGCACACCTAGGCCTCCCCACACAACCAAACACAAATAGGACAAACAAATTTAACTCTAAGCGCTTATTATCACTTATGCCAAAAGTTATAATTAGTAAGTGAAGGGGGCAACTTTTCATGACCTGATTTCGAGAGTCATGGGTGTTAAAATTGCCCTCATCGGCATCCGTCCAAAATACTCATAACATCAAAACCATGAATAAGAATGTTGAAAGTAGAAATATTACTAACTACATACAATACCTTCTTGCTACTGCTGGCGCGCTCATCTTAGCTTTCCATTATATATTATTATATATATTTGATTCTTTAACTGGCCTGGCTATGACAGAAGTAAATTAGAGGCTCCCGGCGCCACCACTCTCTGCACTTCTCCACACACAGCGGTTATATATAAAAGTTGTGGTGAGAAATTAGGAATATTCAAATTTCAAACGCGCACGCGGACGGACGACTTTGATTAATTGCGAGTCCCTTTTTTTTTTTTCCTGCATGGGCAGCTCAACTTGGCAGTAAAATTTGGAAGAATGATCAGGGACGAGTCTCATCAGCGACAGTGTGTAAACAATCTCTCCTAATGCCCTTGTGGGCAATAAACAAACAGTCTAGCTTTTCGTAGTTTAGTTGAGTTACTATGATTTTTGGATCTTTCCTGTAGTTCAGTTGAATTATCATAATTTACATCCTCCAAGATGTTCTGTCTGGAAATGAGGATTCAACATTTTGAAAGGAATGGAATTATAAATGGAGGGCAAAATTATATCGTGGACCCAACCCTAAACTACTTAAAAATAACTACATAATAATTAAAATATAATTTAATTTTATTAACATGCAAAAAAAAACGTAACTATATAATAGCTAAAACAACTTCTGGAAGTACTAACATCAACTAAACAAATACAATAATAATTATATATAAATATTTTGAATAACAATGAAAATATAAACAATAAATCTATTAAATACTTTGTTTATAAAAACAAATCAAAACTTTAAAATACTCTAACCATATTAAAAATACGAATTCTTTTGAAAAATCCATGAATACGGATCATGGGCTAAAGGTCATCAATAGACAAATAATTTATGAAAATGAAACTTTTTTTTTTCTTCTTGTATACAATCAAAGGAGAAACAAGCTAGTATTTGGGAAAACGCGTTGGACTAAAAAGATAACAAAATGAACTCTCCCAAATTATGTGAGTAATCTTACCATCAGTAAGAATCGTAAGCGGAATTCCGGAGCAAACGCCGACAAACTGCTTGAAAAAGTTACAAAACCATAGGATTGTAAACGTAGTAACTAAGAACCACGGCCACCACATAATATAACACCTAGGAAGCTCACAATATGAAACGTACCTAATAGTGACCACAAAGGCCCACTTGCAGACATCAGGAACATGACCCAGCTCAATATACACCAATATATTCTACAAATATCCACAAACTCTAAGAGTTCCTGAACGAACTGAGCATCAAACAAATAGAGAAACACGCTACCGATAATGTTATTAGAGCGTGTGGTGATAAAGTGAAAGCCAGCGTCTATGGAGAAATCCGGATTGAAATACGAGAAAAGGCGAGACAACTGTATAGGATTGATTGCTATGAGGAAAGAGAGAGATAAAAAGGGAAATGCGGTATAATAGAATAAATATAAATAATAACGAACAAATCGCAGACTATCTATATACAAAATGAAAACATCAGTATTCCAAAAAAAACTTA
>VALG01004026.1:0-10758 GCA_009835305.1 Ipomoea purpurea | reverse complement strand
TTTGGTCCAACAGTTAATTTTGACATTTAGTTTGGTACCAATTCCTTGTCTCACTATGCTTTCTTGACCTTTTACAAAATTTTACTACATGAACTTTATACTTAAAGTAGTAGTAGAATTGGTCAATTTCTCGGGGCTTGGAGAACACGATGGATCATAACAAGTCCGGTTTTATCACTTGAGGGTTTTTGCATATTTACATTTTGTCCATTATTTTGGATGAATGCGTAAATGTTGCTATAACCTCTCTAAGGTTGTGTTCTCTCACTTCCCTTGATTTACACTCTTCTTGAAGACAAATAATTTTATCTTTCAAGTCTTTCACTTCAAGTAGAGCATTTTGCAATTTTTCATTTAATTGATCTTTTTCAAGAATCAGATGATTATTGCGCTCTTTGAGTTGAGAGTGAGTGTCCATTACGGTTTGACATTCTTCCATTAAGTGAAAGAAGGACTCTCTAGAAAATGAAGAATTAACAGAGTCATAAGATTTAGATGTTACCTCATTTTCTTCATGTCCATTAGCCATAAGACACATGTCCTCGTGTGGTGTGTTGTTGGAGATGCTCATGCAAAACATTGCATTGTCATCCTTTGAGGTGTCACTTTCATCACTTGAAGATTCTTCTGACTCACTATTTCAAGTGGTCACTGATGAGTGCTTTTCTTCTTTCCTTTAATCTTTATCTTTGGGCTTGAATTCTTCCTGTTGAGGATTAGTAACATTTGTGTATTGACTTTACTTACCTTGGGATATGGACAACTTGCTGCAAAGTGTCCCGGTTTTCTACAGTTGTAACACAAATTTGAATCTTCCTCAATAATTTCTTTCTTCGAATTCTTCGTTGTATTCCACGATTTCCCTTGTGGATTTTTCTTGTAGTTGCTTCTCTTCATGAATTTCCTGAATTTTTGACAAAGAGAGCAAATTGATCATTAGGCAATAATTCAACATTTTGTACTGACCTTGAGGTTGATGGTTGCTCGGCTATAAGCGCGTTGTTCTTTTCTTCATGATCTTCCTCTATCTTGATTTCATCTCAAATTCATAAGCTTTTAGATCACTAAAGAGCTTATCGGTTGATAGGGTTTTTAGATCCCTATGATCTCTCATGGCCGTGACCTTCATGTCCCATGTAGATGGTAGACCACGTAGAATTTTGAGTGAAATTTCCTTTTGATTAATGTCTTTTCCAAGATCATTAATCTCTCCTAAGATTTTGGCAAATCTTGTTTCCATGTCGGTAATATTCTCGCCGTTTAGCATTTTGAAATCCTCGAATTTCTTTAATGCTATAGTGAGTTTATTATCCTTTTCTTGTTCGTCTCCTTCACCAATTTGAATGAGCGTTTCCCAAACTTCCTTCGCGGATTGACACTTTCGAACCTTTGGAAATATCGTGTCATCGATAGATTTAAACAAAATATCCTTGGCATATTGTCCAAGTTATTTTGTTCTATCTTCACGAGACCATTCCACTTTTGGTTTTGGAATGTACTGTGGAGTGTCACTTGTTTGTACGGATGAAGTGTTGACTTGTAAATCTCAATAGGACCACTTGTAACTACTTCCCACATTTCATCGTGTTATGCGGATAAATGTACTGCATGCGAATTTTCCAATCATCAAATTTTTCTAAGGAAATAATATTTTGGCAAGAGCATTATTTCTTTTCATCATTTGATTTTTCGAGATCTGTCTAGCAGTCAAAATTGACTCAATTAGACAACCGCTCTGATACCAATTGTTGCGGGTCACCGTATGGTGGTGAAATCTAGAGGGGGGGGGGTGATAGACTTTCAAGCTTTTTCAAATTAAATAACTCTTGGTAACTTTAACTTCTAAGTAACAAGTAAATGACAAGTAATTAAACACAGCGGAATAATAGTAAAGAGTTATGCCCAACCAGTAATTAAATGTGCATGTAGTAAGATAGGTACAAGTGATATGTAAAGTGAGCGGAGATATTTGAATGTATAAAGAGATGGTGCCACTCAATATAATAACAAATATTCAAGATTGTAATAAATATCGTGTCACGTCGTCCGTGCTGAGAATGTTACAGCAACATTGTTGGTCCAAGATGTAAGTGAAGTCTAGAGGGGGGGGGGGGGTGTAAGTTTAAACTTTTTGCAATATATACAAATGTAAGCAGAGTACAAGACTCTAACTAGATTGTTAATCTGGTGCACGCCGCGTGTAATACGACTACGGTGTGTGTGCTAGATGTGTCAAGATTATTGACGTGAGAGCAAGCAAGAGCAGTAAAGTAAGAAAGCCAGGTAAGAACACAAGGCCATTTTAGTGGTTCGCGGGAGGTGATGTATCCTCCTCTCCCTTCTCTTCTCAAAGATCCAATTCACTATATCCACACTTCTTGGTTCAAGATACAATGATTCATGATCTAGTGCTTTGATCACCAAGCCCACACTATCACGCCGTGCCTTCCGACACTGCTGCTTCGGTTTCAGTCGCCGCTTTACTTTCCCAGGATTTCACAACTCGTGCTACTTTCCCCCGTCTTCTACGATCCGGTAGAACGTATCCCGTGATCTGGTGCTTTTATCACAAGCCCAGACCATCACGCCCAATGTTCTTCCGACACTGCTGCTTGTATCTCACAACTCCGTGTGAACAATCCAGTGTTCACACTCCGTGTTCCTTCTCTCTTTCCCTTGTTTTTGTCAAAACAAGTTTTGCCTTGCTTCCAACTTTGAGATTCTGTAGATGATCTTCGTTGATGCGCTGAATCTCTTGAAGTTGATGAAGATTTCAACACTCTTGGATATTTCTTTTCTAAGCTCTGTATCACTCTGAGTGTTTATCTCACAAAAGATAGATCATTTAGCTCTTGAGATGGAAAGCTTTCTTTGAATTTCTATGCTCTGTTTAGCTCTGTTCTTTGCTTTGTTCTTGCTTTCCTGCTTTAGCTTCAATCTTCATCTATTTATAGCTGGTAATGAGAATCCGTCCGTTGGAAAGAAAACGGTCCTCTTTCGATTTTGCTAGCTTATAGCCTTTTTGTTAGAAGATAAGATAACGTTGCAGATCTTGTCAGATATTTCAAATTGAGCTTGAGGTTTCAGCAAAAATGGCGTCCATGAATCTCCAATCTTGTGTGTCACTGGCTCTTGGGTTTCTATCTTAAAATATATTCTCAATTAATCCTTCTAGTTAGTGAGTTTTTTGCTTGCCAACTTCTTCAATAATTTCTTCCTCTGTTTTTGTGTCTGGGTCTGTTACTCCTCCAGTCTCTCTCTTCATTGACTTGGAATCTCTTCCTTGTGAACTTCTCCTTTCTATTTGGGAAATGAATCTCTATCCTTGTTGATTGTCATTGAATCTATCCCTTATTGATTTGGGAATTTCTCTCTCCATTGCAATTATATCTCCCATTGAATTGAAGCCTTGTGATTCTATCCTTCAAATTGATTTTCCTACCAATTTGAACTTCAATTTCGACTTCAACTCTTCAGATGAAATTGCATCCCTATGTCAATCTCCAATTGAATGAAGCCTTGTGATCTCATCCTTCAAATTGATTTTCCTGTACCAATTTAACTTCATTTCAACTTCAACTCTCAGATGATTGCATCCCTATGTCATTTCGGGGTGTCATTTTGTTTGGACTTCACTCTTCAGTTGCATCCCTTGTCAATTTCGGGTGTCAATTTGTTTGGGTACCAATTTGAGAAACTGCATCCCTTTACTTGTAAACTTCATCCCTTAGTCAATTTGGAAATCTCATTCCCTTTGACTTTGCAAATTGCATTTTGGAAATCTCATTCCCTTTGATTTGCAATGCATTTTGGAAATCTCATTTCCTTTGACTTTTCAATTGCATCCCTTAGTCAATAGTCAAAGTGCATTTTGGAAATCTCATTCCCTTTGACTTGCAAATTGCATCCCTTAGTCAATTTGGAAATCTCATTTCCTTTTCCCTTTGACTTTGCAATTGCATCCTTAGTCGTGCATTTTGGAAATCTCATTCCCTTTGACTTTCATTTGGAAATCTCATTCCCTTTGACTTTGCAAATTGCATCCCTTGAAATCTCATCCCATAGACAAAATTGCATCCCTTAGTCGTGCATTTTGGAAATCTCATTCCCTTTGACTTTCATTTTGGAAATCTCATTCCTTTGACTTTGCAAATTGCATCCTTGAAATCTCATCCCATAGACAATTGGAATCTCATCCCTTTTGACTTGCAAATTGTATCCCCATGACAAATTGGAAATCTCATCCCTTTTGACTTGCAAATTGTATCCCTTCGGCAAACCATCGCATCTTACTTCAACTGATGGAATTAAACTTAGCTTCTTTAAAATATGTGGGATGTGAGATTTGAACCTGTGACCTTGCACATAATATTTCAAGCTTCTACCATCTCGTCCATACAGCCTATTGGTTTTTTTTCTTGTTCCACTTGGTGTACTCCTTCTTTTCATAGATGCTTGATCTTCAAGATAGCTTCATGCAAATTCAAGTCACGTTCTTTCTTCTTCGGATTTCTTGAGGGATTTCTTGAGTTTCATACGCATACATCTTCCTCTTCTTTTGTCATTTTCTCTTGACAAATTCTTGATTTTTGGCTTGATCTTCTTATCCATTTCCTCAACTAATGAATTTATTTTCCTTTCTTGTCTAAGACTCGACTAGTCTATAAAATAAATTGGGGATCTACGAATTACACATATGGCTTATCAAAATCTATTACAATTATTCCTAACAATCTCCCCCTTTTGATAATGCCATAACCTATACTCAAACATTGGCTTTAAGTCTTTGAAAAATATTTTACTCAATTTTATTTGACAAAGCCAAGATGAGTTGACAAAATTAATTCTAGGGAAAAAAAGAAACTTTGTGAATTAATTTAGACAAGTCCTATACGCATCCTTGATCAATTTTTATCTTATCAAATTTTGCATGCGTTTAACAATTCTTGTCTTTTAATTCACCAACTAATTACATGATAGCCAACAAAATAAATTATAAACAGACTTTAGATCAGACAAGGAATTTTTATTCATATTTGTCGAAAGAGGAAATAATATATTAGCTAGCCAAAATCATAGAAATTTAAACATCATATTTCTTGAGGAATATATGCTTAATTACCTTCTGGGTTTCTTGACTCCCATGTCTGCCTTCAAAAATATCTTTGATGTGTTCCCTTAGCTTGCAGACATCGTTTTCATATTTTCACATTCGAATCTTTTGGTTACTTTCCAGCCATGTAGTATCCAAACGCATCTTTAATGTTGATGCCCGGGAGAACTCCGCTTCCCACCAAATTATGCATTCTTCAAAGCTTCTTTGGAGTCCAAATTTTCTCCATTATTGTTGGTGTGATCTCTGAGTTCATACCACATTTCGGTTCGCTTCGTTTCGCTTCTTCTTCTTTATTCTTGTCCGAAATCCATTGAGCTTGATCAGCTTTTGGCCATCTTTTCACATAGTTGGCACATTTTCGGGTGTCCAAACTTTCTGTGTTGTTAAGAGTCCTTTTGAGCATTCGAGCCAATCTCGAGTTTCGGCACTTTTGATGAACTTGATCCAAGACTCGGATTTGCAATTGAGCGAAACCAACTTGAGATTGTTGACCACGACCACGTCCTCGGCCTTTCGTAGGTGCGGCGGTCTGAGCTGGTTGTTTGTGACTGATTCCCAGAATAAATTCCTGTTGTTGTAAAGCCAGATGATTGAGCATCTCTTCCCCCCTTATGGCATTATCAACCAGAAATCCAAGGGATTAGAGCTTTGTTTGATTGGCTTTCACAACTTTAACACCATCATGTGTTTTGATAGACATATCCTGCAAAACAGACAATTTATTAGCCATGGAGGATAATTCCACCTCAAGGTGATTTATCCTTTTTCTTGATCTTGTATGGCTTTGATTTGTCTCAGGTGTTTCACTGTTGATTTTCTCTGTGGATTCTCGTTCTTTCTTCATAGCTGGATGATCTCCAATAATCCTTCAGTGAGATCTCCTTTCAAATGTCTTTCGGCTCTTTCCATTTTTGTCTGCAAAGAGTTTTGATATTCCAACAACTCCTTCAAATTTATGCGTGTGTCCTCAAAGTGTTGCAAAGAGAGATGTCCTTGCTCGGTGAGAGTACTTCCAATTTTCTGACACACTATATCACTTGATTCGGTGACTTTTGCAAACAGAGAAACCAATAAATCATCTCATCTTCTTCTCGGGTTCGACCTCCTTGCATATTCAAAGAGTGTAAACTCTTGAATAAATTCTTCTTGAATCTCCAAGAACCAGATTTTCAGTGAGTTGCAAAATTTTCTTCTGGTGATTCGCTTCTTCAAGATGATTTTCACTTCTTCTTCAATTACCTCTGTTCTTGAAATAAGCTCTGCATTTAAGTAGTTCCAGAGAGGTATTTTGAAGTGACAACATAGGGGTGTTATCGTGTACTGGCACTTCATGTGAATATTCCCCCCCAATTGATGGTTTGATTTCACCATCTCTAAATTCATCCCTTGTAGGGTCCATTGCATTTATATCAACACTGGTGGGGTCATGTTTGATATCAAAAGTTCAGCACAGTGAACTCTGACAGGAATAGACTCATGTGTCTCAGAAGCTGAAATTGGTACCTCAACAAGTGTACTTCCTTCATTCGCCCTTTCACCAAAATTTTCAAGAAAATCATTGGCTATATTAATTGAATATCACCTGGATGTCATGAGTGTCATTCAACGATCTGTGTAGAGCAATCTGTAACATCATTTCATTCTCTTTCAAGATCATTGGGAGAGATTTGATGGCGGCTTCTTGAGATGCTACGGCCACTCCCTTTCCTTTACTGTTCTTTCTTGAAGCTTCAGCCTATAAACTTGATTTGCATCCATGTTTAATGCTTCAAGCCATTGAGTCAGTTCCTAGCCATTCAAAGGCTAATTCTTCACTTTGTATCAACTCAGAATTAACTTTGGAGACGAAAGAATGATACTTTTCAAGTCTCCATTCCTTCCATGCTTGAACTTGGTGTAGTTCCTTCAGTAGTCTGGATCATCTCGCTTTGAGTTTTGTCGAACACAATGGATTCAACATTGCTTCCACTGCAGATTGATTCGAGATTCTCCGTTGCAAATCATTTGAACTTGCACTTCAACTCCTGCAAATTCCATTCGGGTGGTGTCTTCTTCCATTGGCATCACGGGTATCTCAACTTCATGAGCTTCGGATTCTGCCACTTCTTGAGATGGAATAAGTGTTATAGCCGAGCTTACGGCTTTCTTGATCTCTGTTGCTTAGATTGCTCGATCCATGTGTGCACTTGCTGCAGATTGAGTTTTACTGTTTCTCTTCGAGAACTCTGTGGTGTACTGGTAGAACCACCTCCTTCTGATCCTTTTCGTCGATTTGTCTTTTTGCAATAGTCAGGTCCAAATTTTCTGAAAATAGTTCTGTAATTCCAACATTTTTGTGTCTTCTGAGAGGCACATTTTTCTTTCTCAGAATTTCTCCAACAATGAGTCCATACCCAACTTTATGCAAAAAGTGATTTCCTTCAAGTGGTCTGCCATGAGGTTTTGCATTGTTTACGAAGAAAGAGTAACGGTTGAAGATATATTTTGACCAGTTGAATTTTATTCCTTGCATAATTCCATTCATTAGACTAACAGATGTTCCAGATAAATCATCCACACTTCCAAGCTTGTTGTCCAGAATCTTGTACATCATCTCAATGAGCATATCATATTCTGGTTTCAGCACATTCTTTTTTGCTGGTTGAGTCGTGAATCACAGGTGCTTTTGAACCACGAATTTCGTTCCAGAATTGTTGAGAATCATAATGATGAGTTTCTGGCATAAGTTCTGAATCAGGAAAATTGAAGCACTCCTTGATGTCTTTTTCACAGATTTGGACATCAGTTTCTTCCAACTCTAGAGTGAATTACGTTGTCCTTCACAGAAGCATACAAATAGAACTCAGTCACATCAATTTCAAAGATTCCAACATATTTGTATGTGAAGAAGTCGTACAGTCCACACTCCTTCAAAGCATTGAGGACTTTCTTCGCTATTTATTTGTCGACTGCTCCGATCATGAAGAACTCAGGATTGAGTGTCATCCCATCGATCAACTGTTGTTGTAGGGTGAGCAAATTTTTGGGTTGCATGGATTTGGTTCCAGACATGATGTTCGCCGGTGAGATTGAGAACTTTTAGAGAGAGAGAGTTTTCTGATCTTGAGAGAACTGGTAATTTTTGTCTGAGAAGAATACGAAGGTTTCGTATGTTTAAGAAGATTTTTGAGAGGGTGTGGTTCTCAGATAGAAATTCTCAAATTAGACCTTTTAGAATAGGTGAGGTGATAAGGTACATTTAGGGGTGGAGGTGTCTTTTGGTTAAGGTGTTATTAGGAGAGAGAAAAAAGTTATCATTAGTAGACAGGAGCATTAAATGCTTCACAGTCTCTTAGGTACTCTATATACGTAAGGTGTATAGAGTGGGATGATTATGAATGGACACCTCTGATTAATCTTGAAGATTTGAGAGAGAGGTTTGATTTGACAGAAGATTTTCGAGAAAGAGGATCTGATTTTGTGAGAGAGAGGGTGAGATTTTTGTGGGATGTAATTTACGAGTGGAAGATTAAGAGGTGTAGATTTGAAAGGTGAAGAGTTTTAATGGGATTGGGTTTATGGGACAGGTTTAAGGGGTGGAGGTTTTAAAATCCAATCTGATCTCTTCCTTAATCATCTCAAAAATATAAATGTTAGATGTATCATATATATAAAATAATCACACACAAATACATATAATCATACACAAAATATTTCGGGTAACTCACACAAAATTTCGAAACATATATTAATATTAAAAGAAATTAAATCACATCCAATATATAAACATGCATACATACGGTAATCTCCTAATTAGAATAAACACAGATTTAGGAAATTAGACAAATTTTAATTAATCACCAAAATTAAACATACATATATACGATAGATTCTAAAACACATTTTTATCAAATATTCAAATATTTAGAAACTAACAAATTATTTTAGATACCAATTACATAAACTAATTAAAAACATTTAGTAATTAAATCATAACAACACAGGCACGATATATTTAACATAAACAAATAAATCATAAAACACGTATTATGTCATAGCTAAAATTAAAACACATAGATACGCAATTAAATCAAATAATCACAGATTTTTGAAAAATAATTGCATGGCACATATTTCACGTTAAATTTCACATGCAATTTTACAAATAGATACTAAACACATGAACTAAATTACTCATGCAATTTTCGAACAAATACATAAACGTACATATAAAATAAAAATTATATGAACACAAGTATCAAATTTAATTTATGCATTAAGTCCAGTGATACTTAGCTCATTTCAAGCATTCCCAACTCATGCCTTAAGGTAGAAAATCTCGTTTCGCATAAAGGCTTCGTGAGAATATCTGCAACTTGGTTCTCCGTAGGGATATACTCGATTTTTAGATCTTTCTTTTCAACATGATCCTTATGAAGTAATGTCGTATGTCGATATGTTTGGTTCTTGAGTGAAGCACAGGATTGTGAGTGATAGCGATCGCACTTGTATTATCTCAAAATATGCTAACATCGTCGCAATTTACTCCATAATCCTTCATTGTTGCTTCATCCACAAAATTTGAGTACAACAACTTCCTGCAGCAATATATTCGGCCTCGGCGGTACTAGTTGCAATGGAATTTTGCTTTTTGCTAAACCAACGAAACAAGCCTTCCTCCCAAGAATTGACAAGTTCCGGAGGTGCTTTTTCTGTCTATTTTGCAACCTGCAAAATCCCCATCTGAAAACCAGTTAGCGTAAAATCTGTACCTTTTGGATACCACAATCCAACATTGATTGTGCCTTCAAGTATCTTATGATTTTCTTCGTTGCGGTGAGGTGGCTTTCTTTTGGATTTGCTTGGAATCTTGCACACACTCCCACAGCATAAGAAATGTCTGGCCGGCTTGCAGTGAGGTATAGTAGTGAACCAATCATTCCTCTATACTTCGTTTGTTCGACATCTTTTCCATCTTCGTCTTTGTCTAGCCTTATTGATGTACTCATAGGGATTTTATCGATGATTTTCCCATCAAGGACAAACTTCTTTATCAAATCGCGAGTGTACTTTGCTTGATTGATGAATATTCCTTCCTTCAATTGTCTGACTTGTAAGCCCAAGAAGTAATTAATTCACCCATCATGCTCATTTCGAATTTATTCTGCATAAGCTTCGAAAATTCTCTCACCAAAGAATTGTTAGTGCTTCCATAAATAATATCATCAACATAAATTTGCACTAATAAAATATGATCACCATCTTGAATTCTAAATAGAGTTTTGTCAAAGGCCTTTGGTGAATCCACAGCTTATCAAGAACATTGACAAGGTATCATACCAAGCTCTAGGTGCTTGTTTCAACCCATACAATGCCTTTTTAAGTTTGTAGACTTTGTCACCTTCGCCTTTTACCTCAAAACCTGGGGTTGTTCGACATAAACTTCTTCTTCGAGTAATACCATTCAAGAATGCGCTTTTCACGTCATTTGATAAACGGTGAAATCTTTGTGTGCGGCGTAGGCTAGGAAAATTCTGATTGCTTCAAGTCTGGCTACCGGTGCAAAGGTTTCATCCAAAATCTATTCCTTCTTCTTGCGAGTATCCTTTTGCAACGAGCCTTGCTTTATTCCTAACAATCACGCCTTCTTCGTCTGCTTTGTT
>VALG01004025.1:0-18133 GCA_009835305.1 Ipomoea purpurea | reverse complement strand
CATACACCTTAACACCAACATGCCTTTTCTGTACGTCTATATATACTATTTATGGGAACCTCCAGCGTTCTGCTTGGTTTTTATCGGTTGGTGCTTATGTTTTCTATTTTCGAGGAAATACATGTGTGTGTGGTTTGGTGTAGACAAGTGAAGATATCTATAGTCGGAGATTAACGTCCCCTTATCACCCACATTTATCGTTCGTTAGAGGTTAAGGATATAATGCTGCTAGCTAGCTGAAGCCTTCTGAAATACCGTTTGGTGTTGGTTAGTTGCAGCATTTTGGCTGCCATTCTTCAAATCTTTACGTTTCCTGCACACACAACATTCTATTTTACCAAAATCCAATTGAGGACTTATGGACGCTCCCATTAACAGTTATTGTTCGACAATTGTTGAGGTGGGTTACGTTATAATTCTTGATTTAATATATTGACGTTTAACTGTCGACCACTTAAATTGGGATGCTGATCTACAAAAGATTAGCTAGGTGACATTGGTTGTGTTTCGTGTTTTCTAGGTCAGTCAATTTCCTTCAGGTGTCGTTGCTTCATCAATTCCTAGGCCGCTTTCATGTACATCGTCCTTTGGCTGTTTCTAGTTTTTGTGCTTATTAATACATGGAGTCAAGTTGAATTCCCTAATTATTGAACTGGCTCGGGCGTATAGTAATGATGTCTTATATATCAACTTGATGATATACATAATTATTATGCATTTTTCAATGGATGTATTCTCTCTATATATAATTACTCTTGGATTTTTCGATAACTAATATGTATTTCTTTTTCTTATTTGGAGGGGGTGGGGAGGGAGTTATATTTTAGGTTTCAGTAATTTGCATGTGTAGGGACCAATACAGCCTTTGAAATTATCGAATTTTGCTTATTATTGTTAATTAACAATTAGGATTAGGATATGTAAGGATATTTTCCTGATTAATCTAAATCAAAAACATGGTCAACAACTAACACATGGAAATTTTGTTAGTTGAATTTCAATCTGTGATTCCTTTGAGATTTTTTTTTTTAAGATTGTTGTCATCCTCACCTACCCTCTCCTCTAGGCACGTAGACATTAGCCATGGGGGCTTATATATATATAATATATATATATATATATTATGACACAATGACAGACAACATTCTGTCAGACATTAGCATAATATTCCCTTTCATTTTGTTAGTTCTCATGAGACATATTTTAGTAGTTAGTATAAGGTCAACTATCCTGTCCCTGACATATCATATACATATACATAAATAATTAATTATTAATTAAATACCCTATATTTATCTTAGTTAACATATTAACATATATACTAAAAATACCTATTCGTCTTTAGATGGGTATTGATCATATGATTATTCTTTGTATTGTTAAAAAAAAAAAAATCGTATTTGATTTGTTTCACCGAATTGAGTCTTGTATAAACATTAGATTCGTGTTTCCTCTCTTTCTCTCTTCCCAAACCCCCTTCTCACACTTTTACCTTTTCAAAACATAAAGAATATTTGATGTAGTCTTTTTTATAAATATAGTTACACCCTTCATTTTTGTTGTCATCCTATTTATAACAGAAAATAAATTACATAGAGTTTTTCGTTCTTCTGTACCTTTTCCATATCCGTGTAAACCCTCTATGAGAATAAAGCAATTAAAGATTACACTCCCACCAAAATTCAGCTGCATTACTAAATTGGTCGGAGAGTTTGCTTCTAACCTATTAAAACCCTAAATCTTTAAATTTTTTTGTGGTTGAAATTTTTAAACACCTAGAACACTACTGGCATTATTGAATTTTGACACCTGAAAGTGATCTTAGATCAAGTTGAAAGTAAAAAAGTGGTCGGAAATAGCAACAAGGGTTTTTTCCCGCGGATACCAAAATGTGGTCAGAACAAGGCTTTCGATTTATTAAGATTCACTTTTAGGTGGTCGCATTTCGAATTCCAGTGTGGAAGTTATTCACACCTAAAAGCTATAATCTTGGCAAAACATTGGGGGATTTGGATTCAAAATCTAAACCAAACATGGTTTTTGGGTCATGAATGTGTTGGATTGCTCATGTAGCTAGGTAGCGCACAAGAGAAAAGAATATTAATTATTTAATAATTATATAATAATATTATTTATATATAGATGATAGGTATTCGTATATGATAGGCAGGACATACGTGCATGCAGCGGATGGGAAATTTTTTAATTCCATTGGGTTAGTCTTTTAGGATATGATTAGAAGGGCTTCAAACTCCTCCCCCCCCGCCTCCCCCCGATGAAATTTAACCTTTTATTTAAAAAAAACAAAATATAAAAAAAATATATTGGTGCATTGACTTTTTGAAAAGGGGAAAAAGAGGTGGATATTAAGCATCAAAATGATCATCTAGGGCCACTAAGACACACGTGGACCATGTTGTTCAAAGAGCACAAATTATATCTTAAAAACCATTTTAATCTAAGCAATGAATATGAATCTCTTCTAATATAATATTCCTCTATTAGTGGTTGGTAATACGAATAAAGTGATTGAAAATCAGAGGAATTTACTTCATTTCTTAAGTTTTTGCATTACTTTCTAGTGGTGAAACTCTAACATTTTTCAACCGTTCGTTAGTTATTAAAACTTTGATGAGAAATCATATTTTTTTACTTCAAACTTTATATTTTCGATCACTTTTTCAGTAATTGAAGATTATAAAATTTTCGATAGTGATTTATATAAATTCGAGATATGATTATATAATATATAGTTTGCTAGGTAGCTTATGGTCGTCATCCATGCGTGTAAAATGGTTTAGAAGAAGAAAAGGAATGTTTAATTTGCATGGTTTCGTCATGCTTTTTGATAGTTTAAACTCAAGCCTCACGGTACGATAGCTAATGTGTGTAGGCCCCTTTACACCCATCAAAACCCCACCTTAAGTGGTGCCCTTTCATTAAAATATCCCATCATCTCTCTCTCTCTTCCGAAAATCAACTCTCTTGCCAACATCTTTCAATCGAGTCTCTCGTATAAAATCTTCTTAGTTCGATTTACCACTTTTATATAGTTTATACATATTCTTACGCATAAGCTAGGGCTGCTCACAGCAATTTTTTCGAACAGTTTTTTGGAAAAGGCATTTTGCATACATGTAATCTGCTATCAGTTAAGAGCTAATTTATCAGACATTTTTTTACAATCAGCTAATGCTATCAACTAGTCAAACCCACTACTCAATCAGTTAACAGTGATTTACCACACTTTATTACTCTTTAAAAGGAATAAAATCCCAAAAAGGGCAGTGAAATCAACATATATACCAAGAAGAAAGAGGGTCGTCACAAAAGGAATATATTAAATAAAAAGTATGGCTACGTGTTGTGTGGATCAAGCTAAGCAAGCAGTCGTATTGTCACCATTAAAATAGGTTCCAAATTTAGCGGCGGGGGAGGGTTAAAAGGTTAAGTCTACATCTTATTACTTATATAACGTTGAAAGGTCAAATATAATAATAATAATTGTTACATAAGTATAACAAATACAATTATTACATTTTTGTTACTAATTATAAATTTTGATATTAGTGATAAGCGATTGATCTTGACAAAACGATTGCGGATAACCCACCTCTGGAATACTCTAATTAGGAAATTTCACACTACCCCTCCCCATTCTATTCTTTTCTTCTCTTTCCCATTGATCCCTAAGCTAGTCCACAACCACCCTAGCTTGTAAACTCATTTGCATACCACTCACCACTTTTTTGTCTTCTTATTCATCACATTATAGAATAATAATAATGAAAATTTTGAAAGTTTTATATCTTTTTTTTCTATTTAATAATATTGTTCACTATGCATTTGTATCCCTAAAACATGATATTTCAAATTTTGGAACAAATAAAAGAAATTTATTTTTGCATGGTGTTATGGGAACTACATATCGCTCTATTAGATTATTGCAAAAGGTATACCTTTTTTTAATAGAGCAGCAAAATTTTGCATTTAGCTCTCAACTATTACGGTATTACTACATTCAGTCGTATTCTTTTAATTTTGCTTAATTACATTATTGACTTTCATTTAATTGCCTTAATCAATCCTCTATTTAAAGTTTTGTCAATCAACTGTTTAATAAAAATGACTAACATAAAATATCATCATTCAGCCTCTTGCCCTAACATGTAAATTCTGACAATGTAAACTCTTATATTTGTATGATGATGAAATTACATGTTAGCACTCTTTAATAATAATGAAACTTAATTAAACCGTGGAATAACTGTGACAACACAACTGAAAGTCAAAATTGTAATAAGATAAAATTAGAAGTATAAGATTAAATATGATAATGTCACAATAATAGTCAATAACTAAAAAAAATAGTACATCTGATAGGGGTAGGTGATGGATACAATTGCCACACACTAAGAATCTAAGATAATATATAGATAATAAATAAAATTATGTGTAATAGTGACAAGTTTATCCACGAAATGTAAATATAATTTTTAAAAGATGTTAGATTAATAGATTAAAGATGGCACCTTATCATCATTCATGAAGGAATATTGACCTTTAGGTTTTTTTTTTTTTTTTTCTTAATTCTCTTAGAAATTAAAGATAGACGTGAATGAGACGTGCATGAAATGGGCAAATGTGACGATTGGCACATGTTGTTGTTACGTTGTTAGGTATTTGATTTGAAAACTATTTTTTTAAAGAAAAAAAAGATAGAGAGAAAGTGCATGCCGATTCGTCGCCGTACTTTTTGGATCCGTCACCTTTTCTTCGATTTCATTTTATTTCTTTCACGCCTGCGGCCTCTAGAGAATTAGGGCTTTGGGGCATCATACGAGGTGTCAATAATGACATCTTTAAAATTAGCGGTCGATATTTGTTCGCTGATTGTTACATAAGTATAAGAAAATAAAATTGTGTTTTTACTATTAGATATAGCTTTGATGTAGTAATAAATGTTTGATCTGACAATGGGTATTAGAGTGGTAAGTGTTGGGACTTGGGAGGGAATTGTCGAGCGGCGGTTGCAGGGTTGAGTCCAGAATTCTGCAATAAAAAGAAATAACGTTATGTCTTTGTTACTAGCTATACTTTTTAGCGTTGTGTGATAAGTGTTTGATCTTAATACTTTCATATATTATAAATATATACCAATCACTAATCAAAAGTGATCGAAAATACCAAATCACCAATAAAAGTTATCAAAATTTAGATTGTGGAAGGTGTTTATAAATTTTTTATTTTTCCTTTTATATGTGATTGATAATTGGGAACTCCTGAAAAATTATATAATATATTTGGTACGAGGGTGGTTAAGGTGAGAATGTTTTGTAGGGGGGCAAAAAGAAAGAAAGAGAGAAAAATAGAAATGATAGCATCATAGTATGGGGTGGAGATATAATGATTAAAGTAGGGTGAGTGGGTTGGTTTTTTGTGGCTGAATTTCCTGCATGAATATTATGAATATTATTATTATTATGCATGATGGATCATGCATTTTGCGATAAAGGGGATGAAACCAAATCAATCGACACAAAAGTAAAGCAGACGTTACAAATATTTGTCGAAACCCAAAATGCTTCACTACGTCACCATGACCTCAATATCACCCTCCAACTCTCATCATACTTTAGCCCTATTTGATTATTAACTATAGCTTAGGAGACAGAGTCCAGTATTTTACTATTGAAAGTGACACTGATTACTATGTAAATTTAAAAAAATATATAAAATTATGCATTTGATACGAATTCTAATTTTAACGTAATAGTAAGCATTTGATATGCCATTTGATAGAGTAGATACTGCTACGAAAGTAAAGTTGCATAGTAGTAAACATTAGATTATGATAGAGAAAATTACCGATTTGGTCACCCGACTATGAGGATTTCACCAATTTGGTCCTCGACTTTCAAAATTCCTCAATTTCGTCTTCGACTATGTCATTTTTACTCGATTTGATTCTAAAGTGGCATAGTCAAGGACCAAATTGGTTAAAAACCCAATTAACACTTAGGACCAAATCGGGTAAAAATGACATAGTCGAGGACAAAATTGAGGAATTTTGAAAGTGAAAGACTAAATTGGTGAAATCATCATAGTCGAGGGACCAAATTGGTAATTATCTCGATTATGATAGAATATACATGATTATACTGAATACAAAAAACACTAATACAGATCGAGGCCTTAAAAATTTCCTATAAATTATTATATATAATTGGATATGTATATTATATGTTGATTTTTTTTTTTAATAATCCCAACATGCATGATATGATTATGATGGAAATAGTAAAAATGTTTGTGCATGGTGCATGCAGATAGAGATAAGATGTAGAGGGCAAGAGCTAGCGCCATCGTTGACACTGCAACACGTAAGAGATGAAATATGGATGAACAACAGCAACAAACAATAATGAACATCCTCCTGCATTCACTTTGCTTCCACAACCCTCAACCTCTGCTAATCATCATGTCATGCTGCTTCTCTATGCCAGAAAGTCATCATCATCTTCAACTGCTTAATTATAATTTTTTTTTTCTTTTTTACTTTATTATTAACTCCCATTATTATATTTTTATTTACTTCTTACTATTTATCTCATCATCATTCTTGATCTGATCTTACCCCCCTGCCTCCTCCTGTTGATGCTGCTGCATGTTGTATCATTGCTAGTTATTGATACCCACCCAGCTTTTTTTTTTTCTTTTTTTTTCTTTTTCTCACTTATTTAATTTTGATTTTTAATTTTTAATTTTCCCCATTTTTCTTCTCTTTTTTGGAGAAGGGAAAGAATACTTGATGAGCATATACCTCAAAATCGATATGTACAATGTTTTGGGGTTGACCGACCGATTAACATGATGAATTTGTATTTTTTTTCTCTGATTTACTATAACATAGTTGGTTTGGCTATTGGATGCATGGTGTTACATTGCCTTTTCACTTAATTTTTTTATTTATTATTATTGTGTTGTATTTGTGTGTGGATGATGAGGGAAATGCGTAGTCACCATTCGAGGGTGTGTATTAGATAAACCACGTTCTTGTGTAATAGTCTGCAAATTATACATGAGAAATAAACTGTACTAAAAAAACCTTGTGCGATTGTGTTATATTTTTAAATTAAACTTTGCAGATGATGAATGAATATTAGCAATTTTAGGTCCAATGTATAAATAGTAAGGGATCATAGGCAAGTTATATCGTGGACATGTCCATATTATAAGGACACTAAATGTTCATTTTTAATGTATTATAAATTCATTTTCAGGTAGTAATATTAAAAATGAGTTTGTAATACATTAAAAATAAACATTTAGGGTGTGTTTGGTTCACATATGGAATCAGAATCAGAATGGAATCAAATACGGAGTACTTGGCAATGATAATGAATTTTGGTGAAAGTATTTTGCATGTTTGGTAGTAGGGTGGAATTGGAATGATTTGCCAATATTGATGTTTAATTATGTATGACCCTAGAATGGAAATAAAGTTTTAAACATTTAAAAAAAAATCAAAGCAATTAATCATAATATAATAGCACCCAAAGCGAGCACCAATATGAACAAAATAAAAATAAAAATTGAGGGATGTAGTGAGGAGGCAACAAATCGAGAAGAGACAGATGATGATGGATAAGATGGAATGATACCCGTTTTTAATTAGGAAATGAAGTTTTTAATTGAATGAATAATCAAATCTCATAATTGTGTTTTAAAAAGTTGTCAATTAAACATTAACTATGATTTTAATTATCATTTCTAGTGTGTAAATCCATGAACGAAACACGCCCTTAGATCAATAATTCACCTTATAATATTAACTATGGTCCACGATATAAAATTTGGGGATCATATCATATTTGAAACATTTTAAAATTTGATAAAACTAAAGAAATGAGTTCGATTAAATATTTGGGACTCTATTTGGACTTCTTGTTAGTATAATTAATTAAATTTTGGGGCTAAAAATATAGACCACACCAACAAAAGAATCTCCTCTATATTGGACTGTCATCGATTTTGCTCTAACAGCAAGATTCCAACATGACGTTTCAAATATGTAATTATTATAGTTAAAATAAAATGCACCTTCTAAATTAAATCACAACAAGATAATCATTGAAAAATGTCCATTTATGCCCCGAAATGATTAGCCGAATAGATGGAGTATGATTTTCATACTAAAATATTACGAGTTCAGTTATTGTCAACATACTCTCGATTGAGCCCAACTATTACACAGGGTGGAATTTACCAAATCTAAACCATCAATTTTTTTTTAATTTTTTTTTTTTGCATAGTGCATTAATATCTGCATTTTGTAATTATGGCTATTGGCTAATTTAACTAAATTTTAATCAAGACTCATTGGATGACAATTCTGCTAAAGGTGTTGCAATAAAATATTTTGCCTCTTAGTACTACTACATGGGCCCAAAAATTGTGAAGATCTGAGGCCCATTTAGGATAGGCAAATTATTGTGTGGACCATGGTCCACATAGTTTTATGTGAACCATAATAAAAAGTACATTTTTAATATATTAAATATACATTATTTTTGTACTGAATATACATTACTTTACAGCATACAAAATATGGTCCACACAATAATGATTGAGTTAGTTATGCTGTGGAACCGTGTTCACCATGCGCATGGTGAACACGGGATAGATCCATAAATTCTAAGCTGTAGATCCATAATTATTATGGATCTACAACATAGAAATTATGGATCTCCATAATTTTTTCTACAGCATATAATTATGAATCTATAACATAGAAATTATGGATCTACCTCTGTGTTCACCATACGCATGGTGAGCACGCTTCCATAGCATAATTTGTGATAGATCCGTTTGTGATCTAATCCCACATTCTTGGCAAATTATTATGTGGACCATGGTTCATACAGTGTTGTGTTGACCATAACAAAAAATACAGTTTTAATATATTAAAAATACATTATTAATGTACTGAATGTACATTGTACAAAATAATATACTTTTCCTGAATATAATGTACATTCTTAATATACTACAAAAGTACATTATTTGTATATTCAATGTACATTATTTGATAATATGATCAGTGTATCATGGTCCAAACAATAATGATTGCACATTTCCATGGGTGTCAAAATAAACTGAACTTGATACTCATGTCCCTTTTCCTATATCCACTTGGCATTCCAAACACATCAGCACCATACAACTCACTGGACCCAAAACATCATTAACATGAAAGGAAAGAAGTCCCACCACAAACAGCACCTTAAAACCTTGGAAGCACAAAATTATAACTGTACACAATGCCATTGGTTTAACATTCAATATCCACATAATAGTACAAATGACAAACTACATTAGGAGAACCCTTCAACATCAGTATTGAAATGTTGTCAAACCTAGTACAGTACAAAAGAAACAGCTTCCACATAATTGCATTACTGAAATATGATACCCTCTTTTCTTCAGATAGCCTAAAAGAAGATAGTAACAAAACCGGTGGGATAGATGTAGATGCACACTGATGAGGATGAACCTCGAACCCCATCTCAGAAATGGACAATTAGATTCTGAGAATTCGTCTCGCCTTACAATATGCAGGGCTATTATCTTTGATATTTAACAAGCATAAAGTAGTTCATTACGTTAAACTTCCAGTTGAAAGAAACAGAATAACATGGAATTGCAGAACCAGAGTGCTTCAGCAACGATATATCCACCACACTTTCGGCGGCATCTCTGTTTAGGGAAGAAGACAAGCTAACACCGCGATAGAAACTGCAACTAGAATCCCCATTTCAAATAGACAACAAATGGCAACTCTCGAGTTAATTTCACAAATTATTCTATACTATAAACAACAACTATTTACCTAATTTGCCTAGCACCCCCACCCCAACATCCTCGTATTCATGGCAGAAGGGGGCAACCCAAACCAAGTTGGTCAGACTGTTTGCTTGGCAACCACAAGGTTTCAAATTCGACTCCCAATGGGAGCGGCCTACTGGCCTTCTTGGTTTGCACTGGTCAACTATAGGCAACTTAGGCTGATTTATCTCCTATACCGGCTAGGGTCACAAAGCAGGTCTACCCAGTGCATACCCTCGGGTAGTGAGGGGGAAGGGAGATTCAATTCCCTCAACACCAAAAAAAAAAAAAAAATCATTATCCTCGTGCATGGAATTCAAATTCTACTGGGTTGATTTGGGTTGGGAGTGAGGGGGAAGAGAGAGACCGGATCCTTCGCTACTAGAATCAACCATTTTTAGCCCAACAAACTATTACTCCTCTGAGCTTGGAAAATATCACCAACCTCACAAATATCCTGCTTCAAACATAAATGCATACCTAGAATTTATGTTACAACTTAGGAATTAGAAAGGATGAATTCTAATTGGTGCCTGATCAACCTATCCAATTGTACTAAGCAAAGCATGTTACACATTTCAACATTTGTCCCAAGAAACACTTTCTATACATGTGAGACCAGAATTTCAGCAATGTTCTGTCACTTTCAAAAGAACACACTACAGTCTACAGAATGTTGCATCTCTACATAAAGCCTGTATCACACAGTCAAAATTAATAGCGCAACATATGTGACCAAAACATTACCAAGGGATGGACCAAAGACACTTTAGATTATGACCCAAAACTACCCTCAGAAATATCCAAAAATAATGGCACTTTGTGCGTCAGTCCAAGGCATGAGATAACGTTAAAACCAGCAAGTAATAAATGGCGTTTCAAAATTTACAGAGCACAATAAACTTGTCTGCAAGAGCAAAGATATTGCCATAATTAACTTCAACACCTAATAGCACAGTAATCTCTATTCAGATATATTTGTCAACTTCAAGAACAGAACCAAAACGTGAATATATACAAACATATCTATTTCTCAAATAGCCGCAGGCAAAAGATAGTGCTCTAGCGAGTATGAAGTTATTCGGTTTCAGAGTAATGAGTATGATGAGTTCATGTCTAAACTTCATTTGAAAGATTGGCATCACGAGAATGGTACATTACTAAATCACCTTTCCTTTTTTCTTGTCACTTTCATGTGTATCAAGGATTACATATTCACAATAGCTAAACATATCCAAAACAAGAGAAAACGAGGAAAGAAATCTAACTTCAAAACTAGGTAGCATTTATACCATTATTCAGGTTAATAATATAGGAAAAAAGAAGGCAGAAAACAGATGAACAAAAAAAGAGAAAACCCATTAGAGTTAACTGCATATTTATATATATATATCTAGTTCTGGGACTCACGAAAATCCTTTCCGGAGCTTCAGGATGGCAGTGTACATTTTCCGCCGGGAGCCGACGGCGTTAATCCCCATGTCCTTGAGATCCTCCAACGTTAACATCGGCAAAACCTCGTCATCTACCTCGTGTATCTCGAAAACGGGGGAGTACCGGCCGAGGCCGAGGCCGATTAACCAGTCCCTCACGCCGGAACTCCGGTCCTGGGAATTCATTTCGGTGTGAATTCCTCCGTTGTTGAGATTATCGTTATCTCGGCTTTCCGATAGGTGTGCCCTATTGGCCCGGCGGTCCCAATACTGGAGGCCTAGGTTTTCCATGGAATTAACCGGGCTCTGCTCTTTCAATGGGCTCTCGGAGCCCTCGGGCTCGAAATCGCGGAACTCTTCGTTGTCTTTCTCCTCGCGGAAGAAGCTCTCGCCTTCAATTCCGCCGTTCACGGCGTCGAATTTCGAGGACGACGCGGTCCAATTGGTGCGCGCCCGCTTGGTGGGCCGCTGCTGCTTCATCTTGGGCTTCCGATTCCCCAAATCGAAGCCGAAATTGTTCTCCTCGTTGACGTTGGCCTCGTCGTAATTATCCCCGGCCGAGGGGGCGCCGTTTACGAGGTTGGTTAAGGGTCGGATCTTGGAGGTCTTAGCTGCGAGAGACGGGTCCTTGTGGAAAGCGCCACGTCTTGGGCCCCCGCCGCGGGTGCGCGTCGTAAGGGGACTCCCCGATCTCGCCCAATCTGACGCTGGGCCGCCGCTGCCGCTTCGGAGCCAGCCCTTGCCCCAAACTGTTGGCCGCCGCGCCGCTGTTCGTGGCGGCGGCGACTTCGGCTGGAGGGGGAGCCGGCGCTGTGGACGCGGCGGCGGCCACGGCGGAGGGCGGTGAGCGGCGGCCACGGGGACGTCCGACGGCTGTAGCTCAGCCATGGAAGGAGTGAGGAAGTGGAGGAGAGAGTGAGATAGAGCGTGAGAGATAAGCGAGAGAGGGGAGAGAATCTAGTGGAAGCAGTTGTAGGGAGACGAACGTTGTTTTTGCGGCGGTGTTGAATGTTGATTAGATTAATTTTGAAATCCCATTTAATATATATATATATAAAATAAAATCTATAAAATTTAATAAATTTTTGAATATTAGTAGACTTTTAAAATTAAAAAAAATGTCAAATCAATTTTCTTAACCCCAAGTGGATAGTATAATTGAGTTCGTTAAGTGCAAAAAATTTAATTTAAGTCTCCTAAATTGATAAAATTGTTCAATTAATACAAATTGATTTGTTTATCAAGTTAAATACATTTTGCAACTTTAAATGAATATTAAAATGATTATTATCAATACATAATTGAAAGGCTAAAAGTATATGTTTAATCGTGTTTGATTTATGTTTTCAACTCGTATAAGTAGGTAATTTATATCGTGCACCAGGGTGAACGTTACATTGTGCGCCCTGATGCAAAAACGATATTATTTTGTACTTACTTTTTTGTTTTTTTGAAAAATTTCGTTTTTCGTGTCTGCTGTTAATATTTTATGAAAAAAAATCTCATGTTTTGAAAAAATAACAGAATGTACATAATTGTATAACATAATACACATACTTTTTTTTTTTGAAAAGATAATACACATAATCTAACATAATACATAATACATATAAACTCATAACATAATACACATAAATTCTTAACATAATACACATAAACTTTTAACTCTTAAAAAAATTCACTATTTCGAATGTACATAATTGTATAAAAGAATAAAAGAATATACATAATTATATAGCATAATGTACATAATTATATACCATAATACACATACATTCTGGTGCACGTCGAATGTACACTATGTGCGCCGTGGTGCATGGTATAACGATGGTTATAAGTGGGCCTCAGTGTATTAAAAAGAAGATGGGCCTTTAGCGGGTTACAGCCCATCTTCTCAGCCATTTCAGGCCCACTTACTGCAATCGTGCAGGCATCTCTACCAGTAAAACGTCATCTCTTTCTCCATTTCTTTTCCGGCGAGCTCTGAGTAAAAACCCTATGGTTCAATCCTTCTCTAACGGCTTAAACCCTTAAAACTCTTAACCTCAAATCAAATAAATAAAAAGAAAGAAGAACAAAAACAATCTCCCCTCTCATGGCAATTCCGGCAGTTCAAGCCTATCCTGCAGAACCAATTCATTTTTCGCCGTCCCATCCCTTACTGCATCCGCAAGGTCTTTTTATTTGAGTTTCTCTTTAGCAAAAAATCCTAAATTTATGTTCTTTTTGTTTATTTGTATGACCTACATTTGAATTTCAGGTTCGGAATCGCAGCTCAGCTGCGGCGGTTGAATCGATAGTTGAACCACTAAATGATTCCAAAGAAGAAAAGAAACGGCCGAAAACTCATTCTAATGCAAAAGGTGATTTGTTTGGAAGATCATGCCGGTGAATTTTCCTTGAATGTTGTTAATTGTTAGTGAACTAGGCATGAGCTGTGATTGATGTGGCAGGTAGTGGGTATAAGAATGCTTCTGAATGGAAGAAATTGAGTTCCGAAGAGCTCGGAATTCGGACCTCAATGATCTCTAAGTCTACTAGATTGGTCCTGAATGCCTGAAGCAAAAAGGTATTCCTGGAAAAGAAATCTTTTTGGATTTAGGGCTAGTTGCAAAACTAGATTTCATAATTTAATCAGTGTTTCCTAAAGATGTTTAGTTTTGTGAATGCTTCTGGAGCTTGGTCCTGGGAGAGTGTCAGTTTTTCATTCATCTACTTGGTATACAAATCATTTCAAACTATGTGTGAACAATTTTCTGGTGTTACAGGGTATGATGTCTACCTTGTGGGAGGTTGTGTTCGAGATCTTATTTTAAAGAAAATTCCTAAAGATTTTGACGTCATAACATCGGCTGAGCTTAAAGAGGTTTGTTTTTCCTCTTCATTTAGTCTGATACTATTCACCTGTAAGTGCTGGTAGCTTCACTGGATGCCCCACCCCTCCCTACCCTGGAAATATAGAGGGGTAGAGATTGAGGCTTACGTTTCACCTGCTTGCGTTCTGGATTGATAGTTTTTGTAGTTTGTACCAATCCTAAAACTTTCAATCTTTTCAGGTGCTTAAAACATTCCCACGGTGTGAAATAGTTGGAAGGCGGTCCCCATATGCCATGTGCATGTAGATGATGTCATCGTAGAGGTAGTTTCTTTGACACATAAAGTTTCAATATCCATAGCTTATTGTTTTGTAAAGTAAATGTTGTTATTCAAAAGCTGATTAAATAGGTTTCTTCTTTGTGTCCTTTCTTTTTTGTTTGGAGCAGGTTTCAAGCTTTACTACCATGGGAAGGAAGTTCGGAATGAATTCATACCACGCTGTTCGAAGGCCTCCAAAATGCAATGACGCTGATTTTATGCGCTGGAAAAATTGCTTAGGCAGAGACTTTACCATAAATGGGTACATAGAGGCATAAGTTTAAATTCTTTACATCATCATTCTAGGCACTGTGAAACTTATTATGGAATACTTTTTTGCAGATTGATGTTTGATCCATTTGCAAGAATAATATATGATTACATGGGTGGAATGGAAGACATTAGAAGGGCTAAAGTCTGCATGTATCTTTTACAGTTTTTGTTCTTGTCATAAGAAACTCTTTCTCAGTTATCATTGTGCTCAATCTATTAGCTCCATTTTTGTAGGTACGCAGTGTGATTCCTGCAAGTACTTCATTCACGGAGGATTGTGGTGAGCATGAGTAATTGTTTTTCTTAGGCTTATCTTAAACCAATGCAATGCTGCAATTCAAATTCACATTCACATCTTACAGCACGCATCTTACGTGGGGTGAGGATAGCAAGCCGTTTGGGATTTCGTTTTTCTCGAGAAACAGCACATTTTGTAAGAGAATTTGCCATCGTCTGTGTTAAGACTTGACAGGGTATTATGTTTTGTTCATTGTATATATATTTACATTTATATATTTCTGTCTTTTCCTTTGTTATACTGATGAAATTGTTTTCAACTTTTTCATCCTTCGGTCAACTATTTTGCAGGGAAGGATACTAATGGAAATGAATTATATGCTCGCATATGGGTCTGCAGAAGCTTCACTAAGATTATTGTGGAAGTTTGGAATTCTAGAAATTCTTCTTCCTATACAAGTATGGAGGTCCCTTCCCTCCACCCCCACCACCCGGACCCCGGATTGTTGCCTATAATCTGTATGTCATACATAGTTCTGATATGATTGCATCTTGCAGGCTGCTTACTTGGTTTCCCAAGGTTTCAAAAGGCGTGATACAAGATCTAACATGCTTCTGGTAACTGCAAATACATCTTGTTTTGACTATTCAATCTTATGGAGTTTTCATATGCATATATCTAATTAGTGTTCTTGATCAATAATGTGGCAAGCCTAGCTATGAGCATTAGCCTCTCTGAGGAAACTTTTTTATTGATTTCTGAGGTTTTTTAAAATAGAATATACTCCATATTAGACTCTATTACTAAGCTTCTTTATTGTATTGGTTGTCATGATTTTTAATCTAATTTCTTTGCTATGGGGCTTCAGTCATTGTTTTCCAGCCTGGATAACCTTCTGGCACCTGAATCGGCCATGCCACACCAGTTTGTGGTAAGAAACAATTTATCTCTTCACAAATAGTCGACTTTTCCATATTATGTTACTATGTTTAGCTGCAGATTCACAAGACTTTAAGCCTTTTAAGCTGAGCACGCGATGATATTTACAGGATTGCAATCTTAGCATTCCACAAAGCTTTGGCGGATAGACCTCGGGATCCATTGGTGGTTGCTGCATTTTGCATTGTTGTCCACACCAGTGGGTCATCTTCAGATGCACTAGGCATAGTGAGGAAGATCTCACATCCACATGATCCAAGGTTTTCTGAGCTGTCCATAGATCACAATCGGAAGTCAGATGAAGTACTTCTGGATGAGGTCATGAATCTCGCAGCTGATGTAAAATCTGCATTAAAGAAGATGACAGATGAATATTTTGTTTCCCAGGCACTAATTGAGTATCCCGAAGCACCACATTCTGATATGGTAAGCTAAGTTCTAACGCGTATTCAACTTATTCATTTTTTTAAATGTGTCATGTATTTATATCTTAAAGAAAATTAGTCCGTCTGGTGGGCTTTTGGTCAAGTGAGCATTTGGTTATCACAGCAAGCCCAACCTTCACGAGCAACACGAGTTATCAATTCAGTCATTGACACTAATTTCAATCTTCTAGTCATTGTGAGTTCATTGTTTTTAAACGTGCAGGTGTTCATCTCACAAGCGTTATCACAGAAGGTGTGTGCAATATTTGAGTGCGTGAGAAGAGGAAAGCAAATGGGATATGCCCAAAAACACGGCAGCAAGATTGACTACGAGGCCCTAACACTAGGCAGATTACATGAAGTAAGACGCGTTTTTGCATATGGTGGTTTTTGACACCGTATATCCTCTACAAACCAAACGTGACAATTCTATAGACAAAGATTCAAGATAGATCATCATCCACACAAATCATGTTCAAGTAATCGTGTCCTTTATTCCACGTCTGTATTTTATGTTGACCTCTGAGCCGCCCCTTTATCTCAATGGTGCTTATTTAGCAGAATTGGCCCTTCAAGCACAACATCAAAAACCGGAAGAACAAACAACCTCTGTGCAATGACAGGCTGCATACAATCAAGCAGGGCTGAGGAATCTTGATGTACTAAGTATAGTGATTCTAGTAAGGAAACATGTCTCGGGACCAAAGTGTACAGGTGCGAGATGCATTTATTTCGATAATTTCTTCAATTAGTAAATGCACTTGAAAACTCATTGAAAAAGAAACAAAGTAATGCAAAAAAGAACATGTGGATAACATGGTTTGATCCTTCCTGGAAGATGCAAAAAGTTCAGCCACCTCATATTGTTCTGCTCCTCAACTTGAGCTTTGATCAATGTCATTTGCTGTGGACAGGACAGATAATACATTTAAAGAATGACTGGAAAGCCATAAAAGACAACCATTTGTGATAATATGAGAGCAGATTAAATATTATTAGCTGGAATGCTACAAAAAATTTTGGGGCTTTTATGGCTGTGGTTTCTCCTTTCAACTTTGTGATAATGTTTTATAATGCCACCAGTACCACAATTAATATATTAGAGCAACCATATTTGTGGTTTGGAGAATTTTTTCATAACCAAAAAAAAAATGGATGGATTTTCAACAAATGGGGTGCAGTTTTTAATTTAAAATGGTTTATTCCTGCAATCAATTTTTTTTTTTTGTGGGGTCCACTTTTTTTTTTTTTTTTTTTTTTTTTTGTTGAATGTTACTGGCTTCTATTACAATGTTAGTATCTGTTCATATATTTCTCAACCACTAAAACACAAGTTTTTTTTTTTTTTTTTTTTTTTAAACATAAAAAAAAGTCAAAAAAAAAAAAACAAAAAAATTCATATTAGCTAGAGTTTTTTTGTCCCCTTCCCCGCTCTCTTTTATGCCATGTCACGACTCACTCAGCTCACTCTTTCCTCTAAACAAGCTAACAACTCAAGAAAAACATCACTCCCGATGATACTCTAAGGTTGAAAACATTTAGACTAGAATTTGGAATTTTTTTCTTCTGGGCTGGTAGACCCATTAAACTAAATAAGTATTATACATTTGGACAAACAGAACTGATATGCGCAGTTAATGGCACTTGGACAAAAGGGTGCGATCGGGATATCGCATCATCATGCATTTAGACAAATGTGCAATTTGATTTAGGAGACAAGACGAACATGCAACACAATCACGATTACCATGCGGGAGTAACAAATACAAGGCAGTGGGGCATTATCCTTCCAAAGTATGTCG